>CP139504.1:348934754-349108713 GCA_021014915.2 Artemisia tridentata subsp. tridentata | reverse complement strand
CACAAGCTAAACCAAATACCCCAGAAGTAAAACTTTCTCCAAATATAGTACATTGTTTACTATAAAAGGCATAATCATCTGTTGTTTTTTACACTTCAATGGAAAAGTGTGTATCCTTTTTGTAAGCCTTGGTGGATGCATCCTATTCGAGTGTGGTTCTTTCATATCTTTTTATCAACAATATTTGTGCTAACCTTTCGCTGAACATTGTTAAGTTTTGTGGGTTTCTGGAATTTGGTGGTGATTAGGTTGACAGAAAATGGTGAGTCGATTTTAGGTTTCTTACATTTTGAGATTCGTTTGGGTTTTATTATATTCGAGGCCTAACTAAGCTGGCATTTAATGGTTTGAGTTTAATTGTGTTTAGGATTGTGGGTTGTGATTGTGACGGACTGTGTTTTGCCGATCACTATGGTAACGAGTTGAACTAAATTTGTGTTGGGTTTATTGGCTTATTGAGATTTGGAAAACCAATAAGCTTTACTTTTTCCAGCTTATGAACTTATTAGTTTAGGCTTATTTTATTGCTTACACATATTTTGTATCATGCAATTTTATATGCCTTTCTCAGGTTACAGATTGAACTGGAGACTTAGAAAGTGTTGCGGCTGTTCAAAGTACAAATCAAGAAGTAAGTATTGATGAACAAGAGTAGCAAGACCAGGTTGATGAAGGCGAGAGAAAAGAATGGCAGCAGGAAAGCTATAATGGCTTTAATGATTGGACAAATGGGACTCCAAAGAATGTTGGAAGGAATTGGCTGGAAAAATCAGGTAATGATTGGACCAGGAAACTTCAGTTACAGTTGGAGAAGGTGCGCATGGGAAGAAACTGATCTTCCTATCCCTCATTTAATGGATGTTTTATTTAAGGTTCATCAACGAATACTTGATGGTGATGCTGATGGTCCTGGTCGTGTGCCACCTTCAATTTACACAAGGCTACAAGGTTTCCTTATTTCTCATTTATCATGGTCATATAGATACGTGTTTTAGGGTACTTGATAATCAATTAAAAATTTCATGCAAAAAATGTTCTGGACATTGCATCCAGTCGGGTGCTCGGGGATCATAGGAGTAAATTTTTTTGTTCCAGTATAGGTGGAAAATCTGATGGGTTTATTAATGGGGTAAAAAGGGTATATTTGTAGGGCGGGTTGGAACAGGTTGGATTGACCCACTCAATTTTTTTTGTCCATCTATTAAACATTTGTTTTTTCGAATTTTATAAAGTTTTTGAATTTTTATAAATTTTTTTTTTTCGAATTTATATAATTTTTTTTTTTTTTTTCGAATTTTTATAAATTTTTTCGAATTTTATAAATTTTTTCGAATTTTTTTAATTTTTTGAATTTTTATAAATTTTTCGAATTTATATAAGTTTTTTTTTCGAATTTTTATAAATTTTTTCGAATTTATATAAATTTTTCGAATTTTTATAGATTTTTTTGAATTTTTATAAATTTTTTTGAATTTTTATAAATTTTTTCGAATTTATATAAGTTTTTTCGAATTTTTATAAATTTTTTGAATTTTTATAAATTTTTCGAATTTATATAAGTTTTTTCGAATTTTCATAAATTTTTTCGAATTTATATAAATTTTTCGAATTTTTATAATTTTTTTTCGAATTTTTATAAATTTTTTGAATTTTTTATATTTAATTTTTTTTTCGAATTTATATAAGTTTTTTCGAATTTTTATAATTTTTTTCGAATTTATATAAATTTTTCGAATTTTTATAATTTTTTTCGAATTTTTATAAATTTTTTGAATTTTTATAAATTTTTCGAATTTATATTAGTTTTCGAATTTTTATTAATTTTTGAATTTTTATAAATTTTTGAATTTCTATAAATTTTTCGAATTTATATAAATTTTTTGAATTTTTATAAATTTTCGAATTTTTATAAATGATTCGAGTCAGCTGATTAAGTCAATCCTTGAAACCAAACGGACGAAAACGTAAAAAAGCGGACGTAAACGTAAAAAAAATGGACGAAAACGTAAAAAAAAACGGACGAAAACGTAAAAAAGGACTAACGGTGCAAATAGAGTTAACCCATAGGACTAACTGTGTAAACATTTTCTATCTCGTTAGGAGATAACGGAGAAATGGTTTGCGCCGTTAGTCATTTTTTTAACGGATGGATGTATTGTGTCTGACTTTTACTAACGGAGGGATGTGTATGGCGCAACTTTTTTGGGAGGGATGTATCGTGTGAAATTGACCAAACTACAGGGATGTATTTTGTAGTTTACTCACGTACTTACTTTTTTTAATCAAAAACCCTCTAAAATCTCATGGATTCCACGGGTCTATAAGCTAGTTTAGGATAAAACACAATATAAAACAGGATATTTATTAGTCTATTTTGTTTAATGTAATATTACAATCTCAATATATATCACACTTTTTATGACGAGATTTGAATACAATGTCACATGATACCCAAGTTACAATCGAAATTGTCACCTCTACTACAATGGGCATATGTGTGACTAAATGGTTAATTTGAATGTAGGTTGGACCTGGGCATACAATCCTATACCATGCAGGTGCAAGAGGAGTTGGATCATTGGTGTGTCAATGGGCCACTATTGTGATTATATACAAAGAATTGTATGAAACTTTGTTGATCGCATGGAGATAACATCAGGAAAAGGAGTGGATGTAGCCTATGATTCTATTGGGAAAGACAGATTCTTAGTATTAGTTCATCATCTAATAATCTAATGACCATTATACTTGTGTTTATTTAATGGTAGTTAAGAAAATGTGCAAACAAATGATCCGATCTTTTCTTATTGAAGGGTTCGATTGCATGCTTAAAAGTTTGTGGATTCATTGTATTACTTGGGGCACCATCAGGCTTACCTGGCCCTCTGGAACTTAGCCTAGTTGCAAAGAAATCATTGTTCTTCACGTATCCATCTATGATGCTTTACACGGAATCACAAGAGGACCGACTTGCTGCTTCAGAAGAGCTGTACGTACTCAAATGTTGCAAAGGGAGTACTGCGAGTTCATGTGAATCACAAGTATCCTTTGTCACAAGCAGCCCAAGCCCATAGAGACCTCAAGAATCAGAAAACATCAGGTTCTATCATGTTGATACCGGATAACAAACTGATATTACATGTCGCCTATCCAATTCAACATAAGCTTGTTGGGTTGTGTATGATTGTTTGTTGAGTTAATTAGTTCCTTGGTCTGTTGTATTGTCTACTAATTAAGCACGTTACTGTTGCTTTAATGTCACTAGCATAGTACCACAGCTATGCGACAGGTTAGCGAGAATATTATACATAATAATGGTGATTAGATTAGAGTGATGGTGATTAGAGTGATGCTCGACGAATGTCGATAGCAGCGAATAAAAGATGGTTTTTGTGTACTTTTTTTATATTATAAAAACAAAATATATAATTTTGTTCGTGAAACTGAGAATATGTCCCAGTACATCATATCTTTTCCTATGTTCTATTTTCAATCATAATTTCTTTTCTTTTTAACGACAATTTGAACATCTACATGAGTTGTTAAGCTCGATCGAACACCACATTTAGTTGTTCTTGACACCAAACAACCACAAAAGCTGGCAATACGACGCCAGATTCATCAGCCTCCTTGACACCATCAGCAACCAAGACTATGGATGCCTCAACCCACCAAGTTGATCATCAAATATTAATACCGCCAGTACACCACCGCCCACCAAGTTTCAATAAGCAAAAAAATATATATAATAAATAAATAAAAATTGACAATGATTAAAAATTGACACAAAAATAAGATTATAAAGACAGGTGTAGAATTCATCACATATATTGCGTAGCATGCCTGGTTTGTTGGTCAGATGTCAAAAGCAACCCGCAAAGGTTGTCAATGATCAGGCAGTATTGATTGTTATAATGGTTGGATCCATGTTGTTTTCCATTTTCCTGACAAATTCAATTAGCAAGGGAGGAGTCTTCAATCATGCTAGAGTTTCGCAGTGCCATTTGTGTAGAAATATCCGCTCTCTCTTAAACTTATGCATTGGGATAATGCAAATGTGAGTTTCCTGATATCATTTCTTGTATGTGCTGCACTAAGAGTGATTCGCAGCCTGCAAGTTCATAAAACAATCTTGGATTTGGTATAAAACATGGAGAAACATAAGCAGGAAACACAAAAAATCCGTTTGTGAAAGAAAAAAGGGAAGGGTAGAAAGCGACCCAAAGTATATGTATATGTGTACCATTTAAATTGCAGTATTAAAAAAAAAATAGGATAGTATTTTACTAATATAGTTTGTGGTAATCATATTCGATGCGATATTTATATATAAATCCTATAAAAAGGGACAAGAAACGTCTGTGGGTCAACCCAGACCCATAACTCGTTACCGGACTCGCCAACTTCCCCACCTCTAAAGACCATGCCAAGATGCAGAGGAACATGGAAGCAACAAACCTGCATAAATTAGCTGGGACCGTCGGGGGCCTGATTGCAGTTATATGAAAGCCACATTTCAGCATGTGCCTGTATCATGATAACCATTTAAAAAAAGCCGTGGATCTAAATAAAAGTACACAGAACTTTGAAAAGAAAGATAATTGCATCAAGACACAAAAAATAAAGGGAGAATTTCATACATATCCTTACAAAACTTTATTATTACGTCAATATCCTTGCAAAAAACAAAATTACATCAATATCCTTCTTTAACTTGAAAATACTCATGTATACCCGAATAAATAAGTTAAGTGTAACTAAAAGGTTTTATTTTTTAAAACACTTATTTTGGTATTAATTAGTAAGTTAAATTACATATACACCCTTCTCTTCAAAATCAAACAAACATATGCCTCATCTTTCTTACCAATTCATCATTTGAATATTCTGCCATAAATTAATGTTTCAAGCAATTAGTATTGCTGGGTACGCTTATGGTTGTTAAGCACATATTGGATAATATGAAATCAGGATACAAGGGTAAATATTTTAGTCTTGTTTTGCCATTATTATGATATAGTTCCCTAAAAGACATTCCAAAGAGACATCTCATTATTCATACAAAATAATCAAAATTAAAAGAATGGCAGACCTTGAGCTGTCTTGATGCAATGAACATCTGGGAGAAGAAAAGGCTGATTTTATGTATGTGTTTCATATTGATGAGAAGGGTAAACATGTAATTTAACTTGTTGATTAATATTAAAATAAGAGTTTTAGATATAAAAATCATTTAATCATACTTAATTTATTTATTTGGGTATATATGAGTATTTTTTATTTTACAAAGGACACTGACGTAATTATGATTTTTGTAAGGATATTGACGTAATAAGGAAGTTTTGTAAGGATATAGATGAAATTCCCAAAAATAAAAAGAAAAGAAAGAGACCGGCTTGCTTTGAGGGCTTGCTCTTCACTGCCTACTATGAGAGAAATAATGTGACTTGTGATGGGAATTCCGGTCATAGTGCGAAAGTCTTGCACCCGATTCCAAATAGCCTTTCTACGCCATGTCTCCTTCTTTGCCACAAACACAGCAGCTACGTATACAAACATGTTGGCATACATTAGGAAGGTAGTTTATTTAAGACTTTAAGTTGAAATCTGGAATATTGGTATCACTTTTGACCCTTTTACTTATGAATGGGTCCATTGTTCAAATTTCACAAGTCCAATTTTGATGCATTATGCCCTAAATCGTATTACTAAAAGAAGACTATTAAAAGAATTACTTTTGCAATCATATTGACACACAAATTACATACAACTATTTTACAAGAAAATGGAAAAGAGAAGTGTTTACGATCAACCCAACCTAACCAGATTTCACGTGCACAAAAGTTACCCAATTTGACATGTTACCCAGCCTGGCTGCCCGTCCATTTTCCACCTCTAAGGACCATATACACAGCCCCATGTTATACTGCTCTAGGGCTATGTTTGGCGCGGAGCATTTTGGAGCTTTTTGGGGCGATGAGTGGTGAGCAATGAGCTTTTTTATTTTTATTGTTTGTTTGGCAAAGGAGCAGTGAGCTTTGCGATTTTTTAGGAATGCTCATTTTTCCAATGCTTCTTTAAGAAGCTGTGAGCGGTGGCTACTGCTCACAGCTCACTGCTACTGCCCTAGGTATAAGTCTTTATGGATTGTTGAGCTCAAAGAAAAGCAATGCATACACAATGGGAATTATATCATATTTGGCCATTAAGATATAATGACTCTCATCGGCGGAACCAGGGGGGGGTCCGGAGGGTCCGTTGACCCTCCGGCCGGCTAAATTTCTAGAAGCCCGGTATACTCGACGGAATTATTTTTTTGAGTTGGACCCTCTCGATATGGGCGTAGCTCATTCTTGAAGCCCCAACTTGCGTTAGTGCAGCCGCCCTCCCTAACCTGTTACGAACAATTCAAGTTGATGGATGTGATGGATGTTTGAAGAAGTAGTCATTGTGGTCTGATCTTTTGGTTGGTGGTGGCAATTGGTTGGTGGTCTTTCAATACTAAGCGTATTTAGTTGTTGACTACATGCCTTTTTGGTTGGTGGTGGCAATTGGTTGAGGAAGAAGTAGTTATTGATAAGGTTGAAAAATAAATGGTCTTTCAATAATTACCAAACTGCCACTATTATTTTTAGCCCAATAAGGGGCATCAAATGCACTTGTTTTCTTGATTTCATCCTAAAAACGAATACGAATAGCAGTTCTAATCCAATCCAACAAGGGGCACTTTTTTTTTTCCGTGCCGGGCCCAAATTTTTTTTGACGTTCTCAGCACCGCCCCTGATTATACCCAGTAGAGTACTTAAATTTTTTTTCTAACTTTTAAAGTGATCTACGTTGTTTCAGTACTAGATATCATGTTTTTACTATTATTCTGATCTTTCTTTTATTATTCATAATTGTCTTATTAATAGTGGCGGAGCTAGGAGCCAAGTTGAGGGGTAGCGAAATACGAAAATTTGTTTAGGGGTAGCGAAAATTTGTTTCAGGGGTAGCGAAATCGCCAAAAAATGGCCAAAAAACGTAAAAAAATGGCCAAAAATTCCACTACCGGGTAAAAGTTCAGGGGTAGCGACCGCTACCCCTGGCTTGTACATTTATACTACGACCCTCTAGTTTCAAATTCCTGGTTCCGCCACTGAGATATAATGACTCTATCCCAAAAAGAGTCCATGTAACATGTTTTCTTTGCCGGTATCCTACTTTTTATTTGAACTCAAAGAGTGTTTTGATGCTGCAAGATGACCCTTTTCTCAACGGCTTAAAAAGACTCACGATAACTTGGATCTAATCAAGGGTATAAGACTTATCGCTAAACTCGTTACACACGTAAACTGGTTATTTTGAACAGAGGGAGTAGCGAGGTTGTGGTATTCTGCTAGCTAAGCATGGGACATGTTTAACTTTCAATGACCAAAAAATGTGTGCAAGTAGCATGATGAGCCTTTCAAGGACTTTATTATAGTAACTAAACTGTTGACGCATCAATATATGAGCACCAATTGTACTAAGCCAATATATATAAACTACCATTTTGATCCATGCACATTGTGTTAAAAAAAAATGGTAAACCCTCAACTGAATGCTGAAAATTACCATGTGCAGCAGCAATGATGGGTACCGGTGTGGAAGTTGAAAATATAAAAGCACGGCCCCTCGATTGTATAAGTTGCTTCCACCTTTTGCTGATCAGGTACTCATTCAAACATAAATATAAGTAGCAAAATCAAGAAAATACAAAATTCTTTATACACACAATAAATTACTTTTCATAATTCAAAGATCAGCATAAACTTTTGATGACATATATTAAGTTTAAAGGCTGGGGTAGTCACAAGAAAAAACAGTAAACTGCTCAAGTTAGAAACACATAATTTTGGAAAATCTACGATAATTAGATTAAAATAGCATATGCATTAATATGCATCAATCCTGTAAAAGATAAAAGAGATGAGTACCTGCAAGCGATAAAACCACCATGGCAACCTACAGCCTTACTAAGAGTGCCTATGCATATATCAACATCACTAGCACAACCGAACTCCTCAGGTACACCACCACCCGTTTTGCCACAAACAAGTGTCCCATGAGCCTAGGAATCAACAGAGTGAGTTAGAGATAAACTTTAGAAGCAATTTAACTATACCATAAAAGATCAACAAGGTATGAGTATGTTAATGACTAACAGCACAACATATAATAAAACTAGAGATGGCAAGATGGGCGAGTTGGGTAACGGATCGGGGGTCTTAGTGCGAGTTGGAACAGATCGGGTTGTCCCCTTGTTATAGAAAATTACAGAAACTATATGACTACAATGATGCTCTAAACTTTTTATGATGCTCTAAACTTTTTATTAAAGCAATTTAGGAGGTTGTATGCATTGAAAATGCACTTAGCATGATTTTCGGCATCTTTGACCCATCCCTTTTTTATTTAACCCTTTTTAAAAAAAACATAACACAGATGGGTCAAATTTGTCACTTCTAGCATAAATACAATAGTTTTCAACAATCTCATTGGTATTCAGAAACTTACATCATCAACTACCAACAAAAAACCATGTTTCTTACGAAGCTTGGAAAGCTGGATCATCGGTGCAAAGTCTCCATCCATACTAAACAAGCTGATAAAAGTCACAAAAATACATCCTCTTAATAGACCTATCATATAGACAGACGTAAGTCAATAGTTATGATTTAAACACTAAGACATTCATTGAATGATGACAACCGATGCATAAACCATGCCTTTAGAAAAAAGTGCATCTGTGGAAACCGTCAAAAAAATATGTAGACTTTACCTGTCTGTCACAACTACTTTTTTCTTCATCGTACAATTCGAGCTGCCATATATCAAATGCTACCCATAAGATATGTGAAAAATTAATCCTGAAGGTGGGAACTGACTCATACATAAGAAATATGAAACTTACAGTAATTCATTAAGGTGGGTCATGTCACAATGCCTATAAATAAAAACCTGCACACTTCCTTTTCGCTCTGCAAGCCGAATACCATCTATTATCGATGCATGATTAAAAGCATCAGAAAATATTGCTACACCGTCTTTCAAAGGTGTTTCATTCACATCTAAAAGTGAACCAACATATCCCACTACTGCCATGAAGGCCATATTGGCTGAGAACCCCGTGGGACATAGAAGGCAATCCTGGAGTAACCGTAAATAAGAAATGTCAGCTTCCGTTAGTAATTATGGATATTAGATGTGGCAAGATGGGTGACTGGGTAACAGGCCAAACAGGGTTCAGGTTGAAACAGATCATTTTCCTATGTGTCAAACCCGCAAGGCCGCAAGTTTGACCAGCAATCAGTTTTTTGCCCATTCTTCAGAAAGAAAATTTTAGCTAATTAAAGTATTAATGATGATGATGAAATCAATTTTGTAGCAGTAAAAATAGAATCTTTGAATAAAACAATCAATCTTCTGCTTAACAAAGAGCAAGATAAGACCTCTTTACTCTTTAACTCTGCCAGACAGGATTCCAGTAGTCTGTGATAAATTGTATACCCGCATATTAGAGCTGAACCCCTTGGGCCCATCCCATGCTCTTGAACCGCCTATTTACAGAAAGACAATGCACATTGTAATTATGAACAAGAAACAAATATATAAAATTAGGTACATCCGTACATAAAGAATTATAAAACGAGCAAACTGCAAACATCAAGTCAATCACCTTTGAGGCAGCCTTTGCAACTGCTGGATGTGAACTTAGGCCTAAATAATCATTCCCAGAGAACAGAAGTAGCTTTTTGAATGGTTTAGGGCACAACTCCACTTCACTGCCCGGAACTTCATTGTTAAATGCAATGTCGTCACCTGTGAAAGTTGAAAGTTTTGGTAAGTTAATATACAAATGATCAGCTAGTAGGTTGAGATTCCACCTTTAACATATGTGAAGATAGCACGGAGTATGTGCCATAGGTTATTTCAATATTTTAGATGACGTACACAAAATGCTTCTAATAATCATGTTATAACCCAGAGTATCAATTATTTATCACCACAAAAATCATTAAAGGGGAAAAATGATCATGGATAATTTTTAAAGCATAAAGAACGACTTAGGCTTCTGAACTCAATGATCAATACAATACTTGGAGAAACAAGCTCCAAAACTATGCATTAAGACTGGTATATTGTGTTCACAGACATTATTAATCAGATACTGAAAATCAAAAGGATTTTCTCCAATGTAGTATAAGTATATGACAATGATCTGGAGCAGATCGAGCAACTAGGAAGTATTCTTATGGGTTAGTGGAAGTGTGGCAAACATAAAACAGCCATAACTATTGATACATTTTGCAGTTATAAGAACTAAATTTACAATGACAGATAAATATGTTGTTTACGGATTTCCGGTCGCTATTGTTAACTAGTCATCCTAATATCAGTGTTAACTTTCAAATAAGCTACAGGGTGTCTGAGATTGCTTATCTAAGTGCTTATCTTCTCATTTCTAAGCATATTAGCAATTTCAAATGTTAAGCAAAAACTACTCATTTGCTCATTTTACACAGAAATAAAGCACTCCCAAAAACCACTTCAGTATTAAAATTCAAAAATATATTAAAACTTACAAAATACAATCAATTAACTGAAAAGTTTCACATTGCAGTGGTTTCACGTTGCCATACAAATGCCCAAAATATAAAAGGGCGTTGAAATAAGCACATTCGAGGGTCTCTAGAATTGCTTATTTTAGTGCTTATCTGCTTATTTCTAAGCACATTAACAGTTTCATGTGTCAGCAATAAACCACTTATTTAATTACTTAACTAAAATAAGCACTTGAATATAAGCTGCCCCAAAAACCCTTTTAGTCTCAAAACTCAAATATACTGTAACTTATAACAAAAGAAAAACAGTCAATTAACTGAAAAGTTTCACATTGCCATACAAAATGGGTAAACGGATGAGGTTTTCCTTGTTCAATTTACTCAGGGAGAGCGAGTATTTGACGCACATGTACGCGGCCTAACTGGGTTATCCGCGTGCCCATTCCCAACCCTCTCCCCCTGGCCACCCCCAAATGTGGACCAAGTGAGATTTGAACCCTAGACCTCTTCTAAGTTGTTGAAGTAAGCACATTTGAGGGTGCCTGGAATTGCTTATTTTAGCGCTTATCTGCTTATCTCTGACCACATTAGCAATTTCAACAATTCAGCAAAAAAACAATTATTTTCTTATTTTACACTGGAATAAGCACTTTAGAGGGTGCGTTGAATTGCTTATTTTAGTACTTATCTGCTTACATCTAACCACATTACCATTTTCAACAATTCATCAATAAACCACTAAAATAAGCACTTGAAAATAAGCAATCCCAATAACCCTTTTAATCCCAAAACTCAAATATGTTAACATCGCCATACAAATACTCAAAATATTGAAGGGCGTTGAAATAAGCACATTAGAGGGTGACTGGAATTGCTTATTTTAGTACTTATCTGCTTACATCTAACAACATTACCATTTTCAACTATTCAGCAATAAACCACTGAAATAAGCACTTCAAAATAAGCAATCCCAAAAACCCTTTTTCACATTGCCATAAAAAATGGTGAAAATTAATACCATCACTAGGAACATCATCCACCCATCTTTGAAAAGTAGAGTCAGCAATTTCCACTTGAACAGAAGCTCTATCCCATTGACGCATTTCATCAAACACTTGGTGTGCATTCTCAGTTTCATGATTTGGGGGGTAGTAACAAATGGGTCTTAATGAGCGTAAGATTTTCATAGACTCGAGTTTTGTAAGAGCCTCATCGACCCATTTGTCCCATGATGACATTTTTGGTCTGTTAATTTTAAGAATGATTCATTCAGACATTTATTATATATATGTGTGTAGTTTTATAACATTGGTAATATCACCTAAAAGATTTTGACTAATGAATCATATAAGAGAAGAGAAGATGGGAGAAAATTATGCCAAAACTTCTCTCCTAATCTTCTTCCCAAATTGGGATGATTTGGAGAGAAGTTCATTTTAAAGCTTTTTTTGCTAACATTTCTCTTCTTTTCTTTCAAACTCGGGAACACAAAATTAAAAATTAATTTTTTTTCCCTCCTCTTCTTTTCTCTTCTTTATTCCTCTCTTCATTTCTCTTCTTTCCATTTTATACTCGGGAACAGAGAAGAGTATGTGTAGTAGGAAGAAGTGGAGAGCGGAGGGTTGTTTGCCACGTGGCATGTGAGGTATTATGGGGCACTGTTGAAAAAGTGGTGTAGTGGAGAGTGGGGGGTTGTTGGTGCTATTTTACAGAAAAAAAAAAAAAAAAAAAAAAAAAAAAAAAAAAAAAAAAGGCTTGGGCGTTGTCAGAACAACCAGCCAAGCGATTTTTGGAGGGGGCGCTGTTGGGCTTTGTTGGGCAAGAAATGGGAGCAACAGCGCTCGAGTACGCATGCTCTAAGACAAAATTTGTTTCTACGAGGATGACTTGATGATTACTCGTATATACGAATGTGATTTTATATCCTAAATAATTATAGTTGGAAACTTAGTATATAACGTAAAATAATTAAAATTTAATTAAAAAATATTATACAATAAATCAATTAAAATAAAAATAAAAAAATATATCAAAGAACGTATAAAATATATTTACTGAAAATGAAACATGACAACAATTATCATCACCTTCTACAACATTTATTTTCTAGTTTTTTCTACAAATTATGTGTTATATACTAAGTTTCCAACTATAATTATTTACGTTCTTTGATACATTTAAATTTTTATACGTTATATACTAAGTTTCCAACTATAATTATTTACGGATATTAAATTTTAATACACACTATACATAATATTTTTTCTACAAATTATGTGTTATATAGTTGAAATGATAATTATGTATAGTGTGTATTAAATCTGATTGGTAAACTTTTTATAAATGGTTATAAGACAACTTTGTTATTAACAAGTCAAACTTCTTTTGATGGAAAAGTAAATTTGAAATTTAAAACTCTACTTTGATTATAACACATTACTTATTTTAAGTATTTGAAGTTTTAATAAAATTGTTTTTGCTTTATAAATAGTTTAAAATATTTGCTTGTTTTTCTCGCAAGTCAAAAGGTGTATTTATTTGGGAGTGGCTAAGGAAGAGCCGGAAATGGTTCCCAGATTAACCGGGTGAGTCAGCGTACATCTGAGGCAGAAAAGCTCGTACTCTCCAAGTAACATGAATATAAAAAAACTTCATCCGTTACCCATGTGTATGTCAAAACATTTATTTTTTAGTTTCCAGTATAATAGATAAGCTCAACACGTAATCTTATTTCAAACTCATAATCTATTTCACAAAATCTCTCTTTCTACGCCTCACAAAGATGATAATAGGTTACCAAGGACCGGTCTCAAAGTTGTTGCATGTGGGCTTTGTTCTTAGACCATCCGTAATTGATAGTTATCTACTCAGTCCTTAAGTCAATCATCCCACTAGGAGATGCGTTCTCCCGGTCATCCCACCAGGAGATGCGTTCTCCCCACTACGGCCCCCCAAAATAAAATAAAATAAGTTGGTCTAAAATAAGACCGCTTCTTGTGAGTATGTTTAGTGTGTGTGTGGGTGTTTTATTTAAATTTTGTGGGGGTATATTTGTATTTAATTGGAGTATGTTTTTTATGGTGATTGCGGTCTCCTTATTACAATAAGTCGATCATGAATTAATTGTAAAGAAAAAAAACTGAGTTAACGCTGATGTGACAATAGAGAACCATTACGCCCATTCTTAGAATCTTAAAACTCCACCGCTATGTTACACTTGTGACGTCAGTAAAATAGATAGGGAGGGGTTATCCGAACGGTACCTATTATTGTTAGTCAAACCCTCTCTATTTTAGGCTTTTTTTTGTTTTTGTTTTTTTGCTTGTTTTGTCGTTTAGTTGTTTTTTTTTTTTTTTTTTTTTTTTTTTTTTTTTTTTTTTTTTTTTGTGTAATGTTTTTGTGTATTTGTATTTTATTTTGTATAGTATATTTTTTGTAATGTTTTTTTTTGTGTTTATTTGTTACGTTTATATAATTAACGTCTAATGCGTTTTTATTTAATTAACAACAACAACAATAGCACGTTAAACGTTATCACATTAAACGACTATAACAACAAATGTTATTATTCAATTAAACAACAACGTTAACACATTATTTAAAAACAACAACATCTACGACATACGAAGATTATTCATTTCATTTAAAAGATCATGGAGCCTTGCACCCGACTGAGTTAAAATATTTGCATCGTTAGTCCTCCTTAAGTTAAAATTTTTGCATCGTTAGTCTTTTGTTACGTTTTCGTCCGCTTTTTTACGTTTTCGTCTGTTTTTTTACGTTTTCGTCCGATTTTTTACGTTTTCGTCCGATTTTTTACGTTTTCGTCCGATTTTCTACGTTTTCGTCCGTTTTTTTCGTTTTCGTCCGATTTTTTACGTTTTCGTCTGTCTTTTTACTTTTTCGTCCATTTTCGTCCCATATTAAGTGTCCACTTAAAAAAAAAAAAAAAAAAACTTACTTTATTTTTTTAGAAAAATAATTTTTTTTAGAAAAATAATTTTTTTAGAAAAATAATATTTTTATATTTCGAAATTAATTTTTTTTTCCATTTATTTTTTCTGAAATAATTTTTTTTAGAAAAATATTTTTTTTATTTCAAAATTAATTTTTTTATTTCGAAAAATAATTTCACGATTCCATCGGCAAGAGATGAAGACATATTTTTTTTTTTATTTATTTCGAAAAACATTTTTTTTTTTTTATAACTTTTACAACTTTGTTATTTTTTTTGAAATAATTTTTCTTTTTGTCGATTTGTAAAACTTTTTTTTTCAAAATTAATTTTTTGTCGATTTGACTTTTTTTTCGAAATCTAAATTTTTTAGAAAAATTATGATCAAATCACTAGCTGAACAGAAAAAAATTTCTAAAAAAATAAAAATTATTTGAAAAAAAATTAATTTCGATATGAAAAAAAATTAATTTCAAAATTAATTTTTTTTTCGAAATTAAATTTTTTTTCGAAATTAATTTCGAAAAAAAAAAATTAATTTAAAAAAAAAATTATAAAAAAAATTAATTTAGAAACTAATTTTTTTTTTCGAAATTAAATTTTTTTCGAAATTAATTTTTTTCGAAATCTAAATTTTTTAGAAAAATTATTTTTTTTTCGAAATTAATTTGTAATACAACTTTTTTTTTAACGTCCCGTAAAAAAAAGAAGTACATGACAAAAATTAAATGCAAAAGGAAATATTTACTTTTTCTAACCCATGAGAATGAAATGATTTGGTACCACAAAACAAGGAAAAAAAAAAGTAGCAGTAGACAAAAGAAAGTAAACATTATACATATACAATAAATTATTATACATTTCTATTTAAAAACTAAAAACTAAAAACAAAAAACCAAAAAACCAAAAAAAAAAAAAAAAAAAAAAAAAAAAAAAAAAAAAAAAAGCAGAAAAAGCAGAAAAAGGTAGCAGTAGACAAAAGGTGGGACCCAAGACAGAAAAAGGTAGCAGTAGGGCCATAGCTGCAGGAAAAAGGGCCATAGAGCCCGTTCGGTTAACACAACCCAATAGATATTGATGTGCAATCTCTTTATGTCATTTTATAATTTTAGCTTAACAGTGAAGAGTCATTCAATGACTACTACACCTACCAATCGATTCTCACAAGGTTTCTCAATAAGACAATAACATTGCCCTCGGCTGAATTTTAACGATACTACCTCGCAATGGTGTATTCGTTTTATATTCACCGGTATGGTCTCTTTATGTTGGTTGGTCCACTATGCACTCAGATTGTGTCGTTGTAACCCTTCTTTTGTTGCATCAACACCCGGCTGGATTCACTTCTTGGCTCTAAGAGATTGGGTTTTTGTCTTTTGGCATATGTTTATATCCTTATTGCCACAGTTATTGCATTCAGGTGGTTCGTTAACATAGTTGAACTAAATTCTAATGAGTGAACGCGACTGGAAAACGAAGCAAAGCCAGCCACATATTAACCGGTGCCAACCCTTGACTAAAGTCCTAGAACCGTCCTCGTTATGCCACATGTTTTAATATGTTTTAATCACATACATTTTTATAAAGAATGATCGGTTGCCGCCACAGAAGAGCAATGTGTTCAAATTGGTGGCTTGCTTATAATTTTGCTCTTATGCTCAATTATGGAAAGCCTACCATATTTTAAACAAAGTTAACCTCAGTAGATATAATTATTAATATATATATTAAAAGGCGTTTGAAACGCTGCCGTTTCATACCAAAGCTACTGTAGTGCTACAGTAGCGGGCCGGTGCTACAGTAGCGCTACAGTAGCAGCCCATGAGCCCAAAATCAAGTTTCGCAAATTGGCAAAAAATACACCTGAGGTTGACGCCTCTTTGCAAAAGTAGTCCTTCTTCCCAAAAAATATTTAAAAAATTGGCAAAAAAACCCCCTGAATTTTACGCCTCTTTGCAAAAGTTGTCCTTTCTCCAAAAAAAATGTTTCAAAAATTGCCAAAATATACCCCCGAAATTACCACCTCTTTGCAAAATGAGTCTTTTTCTATAAAAAAAAAATAAATAAATAATTTTTTTTTTTACCGCGATTGTTTTTTTAAATCTTACGACCGTTTATATTCAAACATCTCGCAGCAAAGCGCGTAGCTGGCCGGTGCTACAGTAGCGCTACAGTAGCATTTCTTCTAACTCGAAGAAATTCTTCTAATCAAATACGACCGCAAAAAATATCTGCCCGCCCGCAACGCGGCGCTTCGGCGCCATTCTCGTTGGTATAAAAACTGACATGCAAGCAAACCTCCACAATAAAACATCTAGAGTTAATTTCAAAAATGGTCCCTGTGCTCACCCGGGTTTAACACTTTTAGTCCCCATACTTTTTTTTTAACGGATCTGCTCCCCAAACTTGCGACCCATAACGGGTTTGGTCCCTTGACCAAATATTCCGTCTGTTTGACCGTTTAAAGAAATGAAATGACCAAACTACCCTCATATTATTATTATTATTATTATTATTATTATTATTATTATTATTATTATTAAGTGATCCAACCATTCTCTTCTTATCATTATCAGAATCCATTTTCTCCCAACTTCAGATTAATACAACATAAATTCATATATAAAAGATCCAACCAAATTGCTCCAGATTCATTTGTCTCTTTGTCTTGCTGTAGCTTCTTATAAAAGAAGAATACTGTTAGTATCCTTTCTTACTTTTGATCAAATAATCACAAAAACATCCTACCCGAGATCTTGAAGTCTAAATGAAGATTCTCATAGTTTGGGTGCTCGGTTTTCTTTGGCATAAAGAAACATCTTCAAAGGGTTTTCGTTCGATTTGTGGTTCTTATAATCAGAAAGTCAAGATGGTTGTGGTTTTGATTGAAGAAGGGAAGTTGATTCGTAAAGAAGCGATAAGGTGAAGTGGTGATGCGTTTTGGTTTTTACTTTTAATTTTTTAAAGAAAAGGTGTGGGTTAGATCTTGACTGAAAAGATCTTGATTGTGATTTTGTGACTATTTGTTTGATATAGAGAAAATGATGGTGGTGATTCTTTGATGGTGATGATGTCGTGGTGGATTGGTGGGGGTTTGGAACGCGGTGTGGTGGCTGTGGTGGGGGGTAGGTGGCGGTGGTGGGGGTTTAGGTGGCGGGTATTGTGTTTGGTAGTGATGTGGGTGGGTGGGGGTAGTTTGTGTGGCAGTGGTTTATGTTGGGTAGCAGTGGTGGTTGTTGGATGGTGATGGGGTGGCAGTGGTGGTTGTTGAATGGTGATGGGGTGGCAGTGGTGCTTCTTATCTGGCTTAATTGACATCTAACTTATGTGAATCTAGGGAATCTAAAGTTGTAATCTGATCCTTTTGTTGGTGTTAACTAGATCTGTAATTAATGCAGGGACATGCGTTTTAAGCAAGTAATTAAGGTGGTTGTTTGTAAGTTTTGAGTACTGTATTAGCTCGAGTGTTCATATTTTATTTCAAGCTAAATGTTTGGTTGTCACAACTTCTGGTTTCAAATCTTGTGACTAGATCTAGTTTTGAATGGAGATTCAGACCCAAATTAGCGGGTAATCAAAGGTAGCGGGTAATCAAGAGTTGACAGGAATTTTTTTAAGGGATCTTCTTCCAGCTTTTACTGATCTAAATCTTTACATTGTGGGTGCATTGTCTTGTTAAGTCGGTCGTTGTCTTGAGACAGTCATCACATTGTGGGTGCATTATCTTGTTATACTCATAAACTTATTGCATAAATAGGATTGATGTTAAAACTTATGAAATATGTGATATTAACCACTTTTTGATATTAAGATTGGAACTTTATGGATATAAAGGTTACCTATCAGTCATGGTGATAGGGTGGCAGTGGTGGTTGTTGGATGGTGATGATGGTGATGGGGTGGCAGTGGTGGTTGTTTGTGTGAATACACACTTTCAATACTAAGTATAAGAGACAACCCCTGTGAAAAGACCTAATTACCCCTCAAGTTTTTAGTCACTTAACCAAGAAAACGGTCAAATAGACGGAATATTTGGTCAAAGGACCAAACCCGTTATGGGTCGCAAGTTTGGGGAGCAGATCCGTTAAAAAAAAGTATGGGGACTAAAACCCGGGTGACCACAGGGACCATTTTTGAAATTAACAATCAAATATCTAAGAAAAACTACTTCAAAATTAAGATATGGTGTTTTGTAAGCAATGGTGTGGTGTTTTATACTATGCCGCAACCCTAAAGTTTAAAAGAAAAAGGTCTTTGCTCACCTGCAACACCACAATTCCCAAACACTCCCGAATAAACAGATAAAATTAAAAAGGAAGATTCAAACGAATTTACATGGTAACATGTCCATAGAACATTAGGTACACTCCAGGAGTTCATTTAGTTTGTGTTTGCAACAGACACCATATTTACGATATTTAAAAAACTATAGCAGGAATAAGAAAATAAACCGAGATAAACCATTTCACCTTTGCACGATTTCTTGGAGCGCAATTCTGGATATACCCTGAAGCAGAAGCAATACAATGTGATGGTCACACACTTGCAACAAAAGGGATGATGGAATGTGCAGCTTGAATATGTTTGAAGTTGTAAATTGTAATTATGAGATGATCTAAAGCTCGGGTTTTGTCAAATTTTAATTTACTTATAAAAAGGATAGATCAAAATAATTTCTTGTGAAAAAAAAAAAAAAAAGTATAAACAGTTTGTAAAAGCAAATAAAAGTCTCTCGATTTAGATTAAAAACAGGGGTAGGTAAATAATTTTGTTTTACACGTGAGTATAAAGAATTGGTTATCCAAAAACTGGTTATTAACACCCAAGCAATAAAACAATCAGAGGCATAACATATTTATCCAAACATTCAAAACTTATTATTGCTATTTAAGATAATCAACTCCAAAACGGAAATCTAAAAACTCTCATAGTATTGGTTAAAGAACAAAACATCACCTTTCAGGTAGTACATGTGCAACCTCGGGGAGGGTTCCTCTTTGCTTTAGGTGCTACTGGAGCTCCCAAGGTCAAAGTCCATGGTGTAGTCATATTCAATGGTTGGAATAACAGTTGCAACAAATTTTAAAAATAAGAAAAGGTACCTGCAACAGAAAATGTTCTAATGTTTAATATTAATAACACGAAAGATATAAAACTTTATAAACAAATAAAGACAGCTGTATGAATAAATCTAGATGTGCGTTATCTAAACCGTAGTTCATAATTAAGTATCTAGATGGCTTTACAAACATTTCTCAATTTTAATTAATATCTTAACTTAGAATAAAAAGTTGGCTATTCTATAGGTACTTGAAGATGAAAGAAGACAATTACTTGTCGACTTCTGGTTCAAGTCCTCCAGCTATAAGGGGGTCGATTAGCTTCTTCATAACAGCTGCATGTTTGCATGGATGTACAGAAGCATGTTTCCCAGGCAAGTGTGGATGGTCTTCAATAGTTACCTGAGGATGATGATAAGAGACATGATATACTTTGGCATATCCAACTAGCCTAGAAGCAAGCAACAAAGGATTAATTAACTTTTTATAATGGGTCAAAGCAAGTTGTGTTGACCCAGAACACTTTTTGTTCAAAGACTTACTTTTTACATACAAATAGGAAGTTTCATGCGTTAACAATGCATTTGCAACCCATTTGCCACGTTTTTCCGTGAACTAATGTTTTTGGAGTAAATCGCACAAAAAGGTATCATACTTAAGCTCAATTTGAATTTTAGGTACTCAACTTTTTTTTCCTCAATTTAAGGTATCGAAGTTATATTTTTGTGCAATGCAAGGTTTTTTCGACTTTTCGAAAGCGATTACCGGTAATAATTTTAGCCTAAATGACTTTTAAATGCCTAATTATATTGATACATCATATTAATTAACAAATTTAGCTGAAAAAATGTCCGAAATCATCTTTCGAAAAGTTGAAAAAACCTTACATTGCACAAAAATATAACTTGGATACCTTAAATTGAGAAAATTAAAGTTGAGTACCTAAAATTCAAATTGACCCAAGTGTGATACTTTTTTATGCGATTTGCCCAAGTTTTTGCTATACACATTTGACCAGTTAGTGATGAAACACAACCTGAATTGATCCATTCATTAAGTAAACGAGCCAAAATTGCCACCTCTAATTAATAGAAGGAAAATGCTAAATGTAGCCCTAAGGGTTATACATTTAACTTGTTAGGACATGGATAATTTTGTTGTACCACAAAAAATAACCGCCAACCAACTAAATATATAACTGATAATGCATGCTTTTTCTCTTAACTTTAGCCCTTAGGGCTACGGATACCAAATCCCTTAAAAGAAAGATCTGAAATGCCAAATAATATATAGCCATCAAGAATGAACTACTTACTGTTTTGCGAGCATGATCTTGACTAACATCTTCAAGAACTAATTCTGGCTCAAGAAGCATTCTTGACTGTAATACAAAATTGGCAAAGGGTTGAGTTTAGCAAACAGATTTGGCTCACAGATTTATATATTAATCTATTTAAACTCTTAAACAAAATCTGTAGAGCAGATATAAGACTAAAGGTTACACAGTCCTACTGTATCCATATAAAAGATGCTATGTTATGTACGAGAAGTGGCAGCCACTAAGATCAGTGTTCAAATGTGTTACTTTAGCTACAAATGTTGAATATTTGAATCACAACAATCCCTCTTTTTTTTTCAACCAAAAAAGAGTGTGCCTAATCTTTAACCAGCCATGTAAGTTTGATGTACATCTTTTAGGATACAAGTATACAATATACTCCATAATTTCTCTCTGTTTATCTTCTCTCACACTTCCATTTGCACTACTAATCCGGCCACTGCATTAAGCATAGCAACATTGAATAACCCGAGGCCTTCAGTTTTTCTACCAGTTCCTATCATGTGACGCAAAAGCAGAAATTACATAGTAAATGTGATTGTTATTTCTAACCTCATCATAACCAGTAAGCCAAACACGAGGAGTTTGATAATATTTATCATACCTGGAAAAAGAGAAAAAAGAAAGGGACTGGAACATTACATCGTAAACAAGAAACCCAAAAGAATATAAACAAATAAGACTTGGATGTTTACTAGTTTTCCTCCATAAAACAGAATGAGCAGAACTGAACTTACGTGATGCTGACATCATATGTTCGAGTTCTTAATATATGATCATCATCAGGCTCGTGGGCAACAAGATATGTGGTCTGAAGGGTTGCCTGGATATTGCAATAAGAGAAATTATCAGAGCTGTCCAGATGTAAACAAATTCCGTCATCTACATTCTCATTTGTCACTTCTAAACTCCTAATAAATTTTAGTGAAGTTCTTGTAATATATAATTCACAATCGAGCCAAATTGCCTAAAGTTTAAACTAACCAAGGTCAAATCCTAACTAAAAACCGAACAAAAATATAAGCAACGGAATTTAGTTTCTTACAGGATCTGACTCAATAAGGTTGTCAGATTCTTCAAACTCTTCCATGTCTGGGATGTCATCCTCCTCCCCGGTGCCAAAATATGAAGGAATCGACTGGATGGTGTTATTCTTGCTTATTTCTAGAGTTTCCATAGAAGGAACAATCTCCTCCTCATCATTCTTGGTATCTGCACAGATAGTAAAACCAAGTTAAATAAACATAAAAAACTTCATACTGAAGATCTCTGAATGGTTACATACCTTTTGGCTGTCCATGAGTAGCCAGCCAACCATCATTCTCTTCATCATCAAGCAATATCTCACCTCCAGCAGCTTCATATTCTTCTTGTATTGATGCAACTCTTCGCAAACACGGAACTGCATGAAGTTCATAATCAGATTACAGAAATATTACATGCAAATATAATTATATGACTATAACAATCTTTACTCTTCTATATGTATGATTTACACGGAATGTTAGTCATAAAATCCCTAACAGAGCTATACTTGTAAGTAGTAATGAATGCTGCTAATAAGTACGATATTTAAAATGTCTTTGGGCTAACAGTAATAAGATGTTAGACAACATGTGTGCCTTTCCCATTGAATTGAGGGGTTCGGGTGTCACTTGCCGCATATACTTGTGGTTTAAAGATTTTACTAGTTTTACTCTTTAGTGCACGTGTGACTTTTACAATAAAATATATAAAGAATAGATGGTGGTCTTTATCTACAAAAATTTATTTATGCTTTGTTTTGTATAGTTAGGTAACCCTATTTTAGTTTGGAAGTTGGACAACTTATGTACAAGAATTCACTAAAAATTAACAGTAATATTTTACATTACGAAGATGTTATAAATTTAAATTCTCGAGAAACCAATATATTACCATTTCTAGTAATCAAAAATTGTTTATCAGATGGCAAGTATGACTTCCTCTTGTTTGGATCACCTGACTCCCTAAAAAAACGAAGATAAACAAACATGTAAGTACTTGCCCTCCCATCTTCTAACGGGAGGCACATGATCATAATATTAGACCTTGCAAAAGGTAAAATATAAAGATACAGGGTGTGGATTATAATGTGTGTATCCAGAATTGATTTTATTAGAAAAGCTTTAGCTCATTCCTGATTTTCAATCAAGAGTAAAGCTACTTTAAAAAAACTTCTATAAAAATAAATCATTTTCATCCCTAAGTGAATATATATGAACGGAAATCTTGAATATAAACAGTAACATAAATATGTCAGACTGTCATCAGCGACAAACTAAGTTTACAAGTATAATCAGGCGTGCCAACAAAATAGGAATCTAATGAGGTAGGTTGGTGTACGATTAGCGAGATATTACTGTAGGTGGTGTTCATGGTAAAGTAAGATGGTAACTGGTATAATTACTTAAAAAAATGTTAAGGGTTTGGATATCATTCCAAAACATAAGATTTAGTGTTTTTATCCGATATATCATTCAACTATATCACATAAAGAAAGAACAACCAAAACACCAAGTTGGCTTAGCCTTCTCTGAGAACAACCTATTGAGCAATGTCAAGTAGTATTGCCAACATTTTCCATATTTCACTAAAATATTCTTCAAACAGGAAATAACATGCATATAGAATTATACTAAAAGGAACTATGGTAGATGCCAGGGAACTTGTAACAATGCTAGTTACAGTTTCTACTCAGTGGCCAATATTCTTAAGAGTTCAATCGTTCATTCACACTTAAATGCATACCCATAGACCCACTTCCCATAATGCAATATATGTAGCTATGTCGAGAGTCGAGACTAATAAAATTTCTTACTCTGTAAAATCCTTAGTTTTGGCAAAAGTTTTTGCATGTTATTTTTATTTGAAGAATGCATTTTCTGAGGGCATCCATGGTTTTCGCGAATTTTTGCAACACTCCTTGACATTGTTCAATAAATCAAATATAAGTCATGTTCTCCAAGTGTAAGCCCAAACCAGGTTTTCTTTGTTTTTAATGGTATTACATATACAAATGATAAATCGACAAACAAACAAAACCCAATATTTGGAGAAGACATCAATCCTACCACATACATGATGATACACCCCCCATAAATAATTTATATAAACATATCGATCACCATTCTAATCTTTCATCAAACGCAACATGTCGTGATTTATGTTAACTGTAAACTACTGTACTTCATTAGATTACTGTTTCTTACTCCTACAAAAAGCACAGCCATTCTAATAATCTAATCTAATATCAAATCCAGCCAATAGCATAGTGAGTCTTGACTGCCAACCATAAACCACCTTGCTTTAACTCTGAGGTTGTTACAAAATGCATTCTCGAAAAATAAACTTGAACTTACGCCTCCAGGTTTTATGTGGAGCAAAAGCTACACTGCCCTACTTGACTACTTCAACTCTTTTTCCTAACATCTCTTTTGGTGAGTTCCTCGATCAGTAAAAATCAAATTCATGTTCCACATTTGAAAAGAGGTTATTTCAAAATTTTAACAGCATGATAAGTAAGCTTGATATGCACAAGCTCACGAAAATAAGTGGAATTAGCAAAATTATTGGTTCGTAGTTTCATACAAGCAACAACCCGAAGGAAGAGATGCAATGGAAAACCTAGGCTTAACAGAATACGTTGTTCGCAGAAGAAGTAAGATTGAAAAAAGATAAAAATAAAAAATCGGCAAGAAGGTGAAAGAAGGATGAGAAAATCCGCAAAAAGGAAGCGAGGATGAATTTGCAGGACAAGAATGACCATTGTGAAAAATGGGATCAGTTTCCATATTTAACATTATCACAATAGTTCGAGCATTCACAACAATAACAATTCCCAATCCCGCCAGAGCAGGGTAATGGGAAGGTAGGATGAGACGACTTTCATATACTCATTCTGAATCTTTGCGTGTACATGATACCTACCAAATGTAAGTTCCTACCAACTGTGCACCATTGTACAAAACTAGTTTCTTGCTCTTTTAAAAAAGACACAAACCTATCTTATAAACCGAAATTCTGGACTTCCTAATCTTCCAGCTCTAACAATTCATAACTTCTGACTTCTGACTTCTGACTAGCGGTATGTTTGGCAAAACTAGAAATAGTAGCAATTAGCAGTAGCCGTTGGTATTGTGTTATAAAAGTGTTTGGTAACTTAGTTGTATATGTAATTATAAAGTGTAAAATGACGAAAAAACTAAACACTAACACTAAATGCTTCTTCAGGTTACGTTTGGCGAAAATAACAGTAGCGTGAATGTTAGAAACCAGTAGCTGGTTGTTTATACAAAGCGTTTGGTAATATACTTGTATAACTATAATAACAAAACGTAAACGCCAGATGCTATCAAACGCTACTAGAACTAGTGTTTTGATTTGGAGCGTTTCAAAAATTACAAACGCTAGTTACAAAACACTCCTAAACCAGAGGCAGAGACAAGGAGGGGTCACAAGGGTCACGTGCCCCCCTAGCGAAAAAAATGGTAGTGTAAATTTTCTAAAATATCTAGATTTTTTTGTAATTTGCCTCCCCCCCTAAGAACCAATTTGTAGTGTAGTTTCCAAAAATTATTAAAATGTGACCCCTCGAGCAAAATTTTCTGGCTCCCCCTGTCCTAAACACTTGCTGAATCGAAAAGTAGCTTAAACACTCGTAGTTTCTAACCACTAAACGCTCTCAAATGCTCCTTGGCAAACATACCCTAAACTTAAGAGGCGGCTACAATACAATTAAATTATATGCAATTCTAATCGGTCAATAATACAATACAATCAAGCACACAATTGTAATCAATTTACGAAAAGAAAACAAAGTAAAAAAATTATACCAAGACCAAGTGGGGCACTTGGAGACGAGGTTATCGCCGGCGATAACGAAATCATTAACGCTGAGAACACCTTTCTCTTTAAAAGCGGAAACAGTTCTAGGGTTTGTGATTCGTTCAACTGTGCCTTTGAATGCTTCGTGAATCCTTTGTGATAAAACCATTTTTTTTTTTTTTTTTTAATTTGATTGAATTGATGAAATTGGGGGAATTTATTTTATAGGAGGAGGGTTTGGAATTTTGGATTGGCGTGGAGGTGTCACTTTACGTTCATCATTTGTATTGCGTTCATCTTCTTTTTTCTATTTCATTTTTTAAGTTATCTATTTCTAAAAAGTTTTATATTTAGAAAAAAATAATAATAATAAAGATGTGTTTAAGTTTTGTGAGAAAATGTTGAGTCATTTGTTGTAGTTTTTTTTTTTTTTTTTTTTTTTTTATTTTTTCTTTTGTTTTGTTTTTGTTATTTTAGTTTGTGTAAGTTGGGCCTATTTTTTAATTTTTTCTTTTTTTTTTGTTTATTTGTTTTTTTTTTTTTTCCTTAGTGGGTGCCTCTTATTTTTGTTTTTCTCTTAATGTTTAATACGTTTGGCTATTTAGGGTTCAGGAAGCGCCATCCTAATAAGAACATTTGGGTATTTAGGGTTTCGCGAAGCGGTATCCGTAATAAGAATTCATCAAGGTTAAAAGTTTTGTTGATTCAAACGGCATGTCTCTTAGGTTTCCAAAGTGTTTAAAAATTGCCCATCAAATTGGTGATCGACGAATTGATAGGGTTCTGCATGCTATTTTTTCGCGGGAGAAGGAAGCATATAAGGGTGATGAAAAGAGCTATAATGAAATGATTGAAGAGATACAGGCTAGGGTTGAACATAGGCATGGAATAATTCTTGAGCTGAAGAAGTTTATGAGGGACCCTGTTCTGGATGAATGTCTTGCAGATTTGAGGGATGCGGAGCAAGAGGATATTGCTGAAATTGGGCGTTTGATCCACATGAGTCATGCTGCTGCTTTACGTGCTGGTGAGAAATCCAAGATTATTAAAAAAATTAGGAAATTCAAATAAGTTTGGTCGTCCGTGAGTCTTTTGTATGGGTAAGTTTGTTGAAGTGTAGTGGTCTTTTGTGCTGGTTTGTTTGGTAAAAAGGTTAGGTTTGCATGGGGGTTTACTGGGACTTTGTAGCTAGTATATGGTATGTGTTTTGACTCAAGAAAGTTCCAGTGTGGTTGTAATTTGTAGAATGGCTATGTAAATGTTAATAAAAATATAGGTTTTTATGTCATTTTGTTGCTTGTGTTACTTTATTTTGATATTTTTCAAATGGCGATGTTAGATATTGTTAAATGAAAAGTGGGTAAACTTTTTATATAAAGTATTGGTATTGCTAGCGTAATTGTTTAAAGGGTGAACAGGCCATTGTAATTTTTGTTGCATATAAACTTTTGTTTAACTGTCACTTTTTTAAAGCTTTTTTTTCCCGAGAATTGTCATGTTTAAATGGTTGTAAAACTGTCTTAGCATGTTTGAATGTGGTTGCCTGGAGGTAGGGTTGCTCACGAGCCGAGCCGAACCGAGCGAGGGTCTGCTCGAACTCGGCTCGAATTGAAACCGAGCAGCTCGGCTCGGTTCGAATTTAATGAAACGAGCACAAAACCATTGCTCGAACTCGCTTGGTTTAAAATTTAGTACAAAAACTTCGAATTATATTAGTGTGTACGTGTACGTCTTTGGATTTTGGATGGACTTTTAATTGGGCTAAGTGTTATTTGGGCTAAATACAAAAATGTTAATCCATAAATCTAATAGAATGATAGTTACAAGATAAATTTATATTTATATAAATACATACATATATAATATATATAATATATTTATATATATAATAAAAATATTCGAGCCGATCCGAGCCGAGCAGACCTTTGCTCATGCTTGGCTCGTTTACAAACCGAACCGAGCGGAGCGGCTCGTTTACAATCGAGCGAGCAATTTCCGATCAATTTCCAAACAAGCGGCGAGCACTTTGCCCAGCCCTACCTGGAGGCCTCCCCGACATATCTTGCAATGTCTTCAATTAAGATCTGTTTATGTGTATGTTAGTTTTGGTCAGTGTATCGTGGCCAATTTTAAAGTGGTAATTGAGTATTTTATGCAGAATTGGAAGGTGAACAATAATAAGAGAATTTTGTTAACAAAACGGCCAGCAAATACAGATTGCAACTGCCATTGAACAGGAAAGTTTTTGTGTACATGATTGGTCATAGTGGTTATACAAAATAGAGTGGTATGCATCTGTTTGTTGTCAAAAGTACGTGGTCATAACCTGCGTTAGTACTTCTAGATATTTACATAAGTTATTGTACAGGACCATTAATAGTACTGATAGATATTTGCATAACCGATTGTTTTTAGACTGCTTTTAAGTAGGCGGGAGTAGTCGTCAAAAGCATGAGCTATTCTTATGTTGTGCATACTAAGTTTTCTTCTTTTTGTTGTCTGACGATTCCTCTGCAAACAGTGGTCGTTTGGCTATTTTGCGAGTGTTTTCGGAGCTTGCTTCTGTTTTGGATCTGGTTTGCATACCTGTGTATGCAGATGGTGGTGTTGCCATTTCTGAAATAGTAATGGAAGATTGAAATTAGGATTTAATAAAAAAATGAGTGATTTGTTATTATTTTATTAACTGTATGGAAAATCTGAAAAGAGTATTACCTTCTGATTGTTGTTGTTGTGTTGGTGTCTTTTCTGCTACTTCCATTATGGTTGCCTCGGTTGGTGTGACTGTTTCAGAAATGGAAGGCAATGGTGGTTCGGTGTTTTGTGCATATTCAATCGCTTCATATTGTTGCCCTTCTGATGTTGATCCTGGTGCAAAGAAATAAGATAGTGGTTACAGATAATATGTTTCATAAAAGGATTATACATTATGTTGTTTTTATTTCTGTTTTTACCTGATGCTTTTGCTTCTAGTTGTTTTGGTGCCTCGGATTTGTCTAAGATTTCATTGAAAATAAAATCTGGTGGTCCTTGTCTGCTAGATGTGTTATAGTGAAAGTGGAAAATGTGTGTTTTTCCGACAATTGCTTTTATTTGTTCTGGGAATTCTGTGGGGTATGGGTTTTCTAGTGATGCAACCAATGAGTCGCAGTCAGTGCCAACAATGTCGTTTGCTTTGGGTGTGAAGAATGTCATCATCG
Source organism: Artemisia tridentata subsp. tridentata (assembly GCA_021014915.2). Classification (NCBI taxonomy): domain Eukaryota; kingdom Viridiplantae; phylum Streptophyta; class Magnoliopsida; order Asterales; family Asteraceae; genus Artemisia; species Artemisia tridentata. The sequence goes on along the minus strand of CP139504.1, from coordinate 349,079,728 downwards.
CTGTCTGTGTGTTGTCTGTGATGTATGCTTTGAAATTATATCTGCGTATATAAATTGATTGTGTTAGTTCACTTCAATGTTTTAACTTTTCTCGCTTACTAAATCGTTACCTGTTTATTGGACCTAGGACAGGCCCATGGATCTTGCACTCATAAGTGTCTCCATTCTTCTCAACTTTTACTGAACAATTGGCGCAGGATTTATAGTACCATTCTCGTGATGTGTTGAGGCTTGTTATGGTTGCTTCACAGGTAAATCGAACTCCCTGTGTTTTATAGCAGTAATTTAAGTATGAGTTTTTAAAAGTAAGAAAAGTATATGGTGAATTTGATTGGAACTTACTGCATAAGCATGTGGAGGTTGTCCCATGAGAATTGCAAGAGGAAACCTGTTTCAGAATTTTTCTTGTTCTTTGTCTGTGAATGGTTGCCTTACAATTTGTAATGGTGGGATGAGGTTAAATAGAGCTCTGTACCTGTTAAACATATAGACTTGTATTAATATATTAGGTAGTACATAAAATTATATTTTACAAAAAAGTATAATGCACATCTTACTCTGATTTATATTGCTCTAGTTCTAGGATGTTTGGATCTATGTAATAGTATGTGGCTGGTGTTGCCGAAAGTTGTAATCTGTTTCGAAATCGTGAAACTCTACAGGAGCTAACAGCTATTATCACAGGTTTTTCCATTGCATCAATAGCATCCTTGTTAAATGTCTCAGCAAGATTGCCCCACAATGTTAACTCAACCGAGTTGCGGCTATTTTAAGGAAAAAATGAAAAGGATTATGATGCTGCTTGGTTTTTGACTCTATAAAAGGTATGATAATTTAGTTTATGATACTTACTTTAAGTTTTGGATCTCAATTTTGCGATGCATCACCTGGTTTCTATTTGGGTTCCCAATTTTTTTGGTTTCAGTAGATCGCATGTAGCATCCTATATAGTCTGTTAAATTAAGGAAAAGAATTTTTTTATAAATCTGTTGCATATATAAGTGTATATTTGAGTGTCGTTACCATTACCTGTGAGAACTGGATGAGGCCTTCTTGTTTTGTCGTCTGGATCAATCACTCTGCCAGGTAGTTGGTTATAAGAAATGAAATCGAAGTAATGATTTGGAAATTCAGTATCCTCTATATCATCGAACTTTGTGAATCTGGTGAATGACAGTGATGTTTTGTTTTGTAGCATCTGCTACCAACTGTCTGTCGGAATACATGTGAATCCTGATATGCGGTATGTCTTTCCAGGCACAACAATTGAGATAAAGTGGGTAATTTCACTTGCATCCATATTTGCTTGTATTACATCTCCCTGTTTGTATAAAAGTATTATTTAATAGTTATTTGTATATATCTTTTTTGGTAGAGTTCTTATGGCATGTATAAGATACCTGTTTGTCTAATAGAATTGCACGAAATCCTTTGTCTGTTGTGTTTGGTGGGTCCCGATGTATCCATGCTCGGTACACTTTTGCTTCTAGGATCTTGTCCTTATCTGTTGGTTTTAGATCTTTGATATTAGTTGCTGCCATCCTGCACATGTATCAAATGTAGGTTAATAAAAGATGTTTTTGTCAGGAAACAATGTATGGTTATTGATAAATGTTTATATGTTAATGAAAATGTAAAATTAAAATTTTTTATGCAATAAAATATTATGGACCTCGAATTGACAAATTTTGTTTAAAAAATCTTTATACACTATATTTTTTGTTGTATTCGGGGGATGGTCAGGGTATGTTTTCATAAGGATTCTTAAGCCATGTGGTGATGTTGCTCGTGATAAGGCAACATATAGTTTCCCATGACCAAAAATTGGTTGCGGAAGGTAAATGCCAATTTTGTTTAGAGACTGGCCCTGGCTTTTGTTAATTGTCATTGCGTAGCAAACTTTAACTGGGAATTGTTTTCTTTTGAAAATGAAGGGGTAGTTTGGATCTTTGTGTGGCAAAGGAATTCTTGGGATGTAGACTTTTTCTCCAATTCTTGTGCCTGTAATAATCTCTGCCTCAATTAATTTTGACATAAGATTCTTGACTATCATTCGTGTCCCATTGCAAAGACCGCCTCCTAAATTAACGTTTCATAGCAACATTATTGGAGCTCCAATTTTTAAGTGAAGCTTATTTGGCGGCAACCCTGGGAACTTTAGAGTGTTTAGATACTCCGGTGGGTACAGCATTTCTGTTGCAGCACCTTCTTTTCCTATCGGAATTGCCTCATCAGAACTTATATACGTTGTAACTTCTCCTTCGACCAATGACAATACTTCCTCGTTTATAACATCTGCAGTTTCATTTTTTGGGCATACTATTGTTTTTTCCTGTAACAGATATGTTGTCGGCTTTTCTAGTATATCTTTATCGTAGATGAAATTGATGAGTTGTTCTATGGCATTTTCATCTTCTAGTATTTGATATTTGTCAGGAATTGTAACCCAAGAAGAATCTTGTGGGTCCATTTCGTCAGGTTCTCCAATTTTACCATCACCTATATTAACCAGCCACGAAGAGAATTCACGGATTTTGTTTCTTTCACGTTCGTCCAAGTTATTTTGTTGCAGCCTCATGTTTTGTTTAAGTTTGAAGACTTTGAAGTGCGACCAGAGGTATGATTGAGCTATTGATGAGCTAATTATCTCTGACTTCGAGGCCTTTTTTTTAACAGGAAGCGTTTGCCTAAAATCACCACCTAACATGATTGTTTTTCCATCAAATAATTGTTGAGAATTATTGAGGATGTCTTTAAGGGTTCTATCAAGTGCTTCGAAACATCGACGGTCGTTCATTGGCGCCTCATCCCACACAATCAATTCAGTTTCTTTCAATAATTTCGCCATCAATGTGTTTTTTTTATGTTACACATTGATTCGTCTGTTAATTCTAATGGCAGCTTAAATCTTGAGTGTGCCGTTCTTCCAGATGGTAGCAGCAACGATGCAATGCCTGAAGATGCAATAGCTAGGACAATTTTCCCTTCTGAACGTAACCTATTAATTATTGTTTTCCATAGAAAAGTTTTCCCTGTTCCACCGTGTCCATATACAAATACCAATTCCTGATTTTTGTTATTTGATGCAGAAATTATAAGATCTTAAATTGCTTTTTGATCAGCATTTAATTTCCCAGCAGAAATGGCTGCTTCTTGCTGTAGTTCTGGCCGGTTGTAATTCTTTTCTTCCATGAGTAACCTATTTTCAAGATCATCGAGCAAATGGCGTGGCGGCAACGATAAACCAAATTCTTGGACTGATCTTGAACAACCATTCAGAATCATTTCTATTTCATACATGATGTAGCCTTTCATCTCTGGATCATTGACATGTAGGTTTCTAACATGTGACATGTGTGAAGCTTTTGTTGGTATATCGTCTGCCATAATACGCCAGTGCCTTTCCTATAGTTGTACCGGATCTGCAACTTCACAGTAGAACAAAATGTGTGCAAAGAGTTTGCGGAGTTCTGAAGCCGTTGCTGACACTGCTGCTTCTTGAAGTACTGTATCCCATTCCTTGTCATCATCTAGTAGGCCAAAATCCTGACATGTTGTACGATATGTTGGGAAGATTTTCTTATTCACAGTGTAGACGTCGGTAAATGATGTACAACCTTTTTGATGTGGAAGCAGCATTCGGAAGTAAAACAATTCTCCTGCACTTGGATGGACATAAGCGAGACGGCCAATTGCATACTTACTTTTATGTTGTCTACGCTTCCATCTCTTTGAATTTTTGTACCAAACAAATTCAGAAGGGAAATCCAAATATGTCAAATGCCTGCCATCCTCATACAACTGATTATATGTGAACCACTCTGTTAGTGTCGTTAGTTTCCTGCCGTCGTCCGATAACACATATCCCAAAGGCTCTTTATCACGAAAGGTAATCGCCTGCATATCTTTGAGGTGAACTGCAAGGATCTGAACCGATGGCTCCTTATAGTGGATTGGAAATTTGAGTATTCTCTAGAACGCTTCATGTTGACAGATAAAACGGCCGTCAATAAAATTCTTGATTTCATCAATTTCTATTTTAGGTGCAGATGATGATGTACCTGGATCGCCAATGGGTCTTGTGATTCTAGCTGCAATCCGATCTGTTCCTTTTGAGATATATTTGAAAATATATTTTATCAACATGCTCCAGCCACAATATTCAACGTTTTTGTGTGCGTGAAACATGAGACAGAGCATCCGATTACAGGGGACGACATACGTATTATCTAATTTGAATTCACCCTTCGCAACATAAGCTGGTGTGTTTCTTCTTCTGTAATGTACATGACCATCTTTATCAAAAAATGTATTGTCATTAAATTTTTTGGGAAATTTTTTTGTGCGGTTACCTTCTTGCATACATGGAGCTGATGGTTTTAGCGTTGCCACATGGGCCATGCATCATGAGATCGGCAACAACTCTATAACCTTCAGGATCAGCTTCTTTATCAGGTAATTCGGTCGAAATAAATTTGTCTACTTCGCCGGGGGTTTGTATTTTGTCCTTAGAATCAATCCATAAAAGCGTATGGCAATGTGGAAGGCCACGTTTCTGAAATTCTATAGTATAAAGAACTGCAGGCAAAAAAACTGGCAATTTTTTTTTTTTTTTAATATGCATATGTATGAGCAATTAGTTTTTTATATATATATATATATATATATATATATATATATATATATATATATATATATATAAAGAAAGTGTATTTAAAGTGATAACGTACTGTAACGCCCCGTACCCGTTTAAAAATTTGAAGCTTTTGACACGGAAACATTTGACTAAAACTGACTCATACAAATTCTTCATTTACATGGACAGAACCTATCACATTTAACCCTTTAAAATACTTGCAAGGACATATACTCGAACACCTTTCAAAACAATTCCTAATCAAATGTATAACACAACCAAACAACCCTTCAGACCAATGATACGCCGTATCCTTTTTAGGGATACGCCGTATCTAAGCTGAGAGACCATGCGCCGTATCGACCTGAAGTGATACGCCGCATCACCTTAAACTTCTGATACGCCGCATCTAATATATTAGATACGCCGTATCTACCCATCCGACTCAGAACATCAGCAGAAAGACTTGCATAAACTCAACTTTTATCCACAAACCATTTTGACCTCCATACAACATTATAACTTGTAATCAAAACACTCACTTTACATTCAAAACCATATCAAACTATAATACACGGCGATTGACCCGTTTGACTCCAAAATGGGTACAAACATGCTTAAATCCAAACGCCCCTTTAAACATCCACTACAACATTTAAAACACACTTGACGACTCGTTAAACCCCCAAACCGTTACCCGACTTTGACACACATTATACAACTCATAAAATAGACTCTCGGGGTACAACTTTGACTCGAGCTCGGTATTCTACCTAGCTCCTAATGCTTGTTATCTTCCACATCCATTCCAAATCCTTATGCTACAATCCAAGCCTTCCATTCCGCCGCACTTAAGCCTACAAAAACATTAACAACTAAAAGAATAAGCTTACGCTTAGTAAGTAACCCATCATAAAACATATATCATACACATACTTTCACATAAGCATCATAATCACATAAAAGCCACTAAACTACTTCATACCTCCCACATCACACACAACTTCATAATACAATTGCATCCATTCATCACAACTATAATAAACACATACCTTAGCTAGTCCAAGTCCATCAAGCTATCTTACTCTTAACCAAAGTCACTAGTCACCTAATTTCCAACTCATAACCATTCCAATTCCAAGTCTCCTATTCTTACACAATCATAACACATACATGATAAATACATACATAACACATGTTTTAGAGAGAGTTACTTACCTTCCATCCAAGCTAGGCTACTAACACAAATCCCACCAACAACATCTTCTAACCATCATCATCATCATAATCATCCTAAAACACATGATCATACATAACATATAATACATAATCATTAACTATAATCATGATTAATACAACCATAACTAACCTCTAAACACTTCTAATCATCATATAATCATATATTGATTATATGATACTCAATCCCATCATTTACTAACTTAAACCCATTATAAACTCATCACATAATCATCATTACCTCTTAATTATCTTAAAACACCATTTACCCTTTAATCCCAAGTTAGGGTTCACAAACCCTAATTCCTTAATTCATAAATTAACACTAATTAAGCATCATTACTTACTTGATTAACATGCTAGGAACAAGCTATAGACTTAACCCTTGAATTATCACCATTAAACCATCATCATCTCATCATCTTTCCCTCTCTTTCTCTTTTGGTTCGACACCCACAGAAAACACACTCTCTTTTACAGGAGAGTGTGGAAACTTATAGATAAATGGGGAAGTTTCTAGCTACAAGGGCAATTCTGTCAATTCTGCTTATTTAAGGTCGATGCGCCGCACCTATCTGCATAGATACACCGCATCCATGCTACCCCTTATATACGCCGTAACACCCCGACCCGACAAGGGCAAGGATGCCACAATAATATGGTTTCACATCAGAACAAGCAATAATAAAACAGCGGAAGTCTTAACATTAAACCAAAAGATAATAAGTCAACACGACTTATATCAAGTTCAACAAGACAATATAAAGAAATAAATGAAGTACTAAATAATCCAAGTGCCAAACCAGGCATAACAAGTCTAAAATTTAAATGGTAGAACTAAGATACGAAGGTCCATGCTTCACTCAAAGTTGCACTCGTCCCAAAACAAAACCCAGCTTCCTAGCTAAATACCTGCCGTAGGAAAAGAAAAATGCGGCTGAGCTACGAGAGCTCAGTGAACAGATATAACGGTAACAAGCAGTAATAAAGGTTTACGCAATGTAAAAGTAGTAAAGGTTATAAAGAGTAAAGACATAGGAAACAAATAAGGAAGAATGTACAAGTGAAAAGGTAAGGTAAACAGAAGATAAACAGATACAGCAATCCTCTACGAGCCCAGAACATATCATATCAAGTCAAGTAAACAAGTATACATGTATACGGAGGGGTGACCTCGGTATGACAAGTATAATATGAGGGGATACCTCCAAGGGGTGGAGTTGCAAGCTCCCAAGAGATGAATGACGTGTATCGCACACACCCATCAGTCATCTAATATAACAAGTAATATAATTAAACAAGTCAAGTCAAGTACAAATCTAGGATGCATCCATGCGCCCCTGTAGGCTGCCACAATGTCTTCATCTACGTGTACAAGTAAAATATCAAGTCATGGCAGGGACGGGATAGGTAATCACTTCCCTACCCAAAAGTCAAGTCATTGGTGCATCAATGACAAGGACATGAAACCCTCATGCCTAGTATGGCTCGTAGTCTCAAACTGTGGGTCAAGGTCAAGGTCAAGTATACAAATCAAGTTCAAGTTTCAGGTTCATGTTTACATGTCAATGGGTTCAATTCAAGCTTTAGTTCAAGTAAGTCTTATCCATATTTAAGTCAAAGTTCAATGGCTAGGTTCATAACAAGGTTCACGACAAGGTTAAGACAAGGGTTCAAAACGAAGGTTCAAGTCAAAGAAATCATATCCAAGGTTCACAAAACAAATACAAGATCAAGAGAAAACGAAGGCACCTTAACAAGAAGGGCAGAATATCTGTACCTTATTTTCAAGCAAGAACAAAGACAAAAGCTGATAGAGATCAAATTAATCCTTCCTCGAACCTAAAGAGTAGAGGACAAAATTACAAGAGTTTCAGTTATCTTTCCATTTAAGTACATTTCCATTTTTATTAACTTCCGTACTTTAGAAATTTCCCGTTTTAGTAGGTTAACAAAATTTGTCCTTTATTGTTAATGTTACTATTTAATTAAGTTAATTATTTAAAATGACACCTCACATGAATTAGGACTTATTATTATTATGGAGTAGGAGTAGGGTCTTAAAGTGTCAAAGTAATAATGTATAAGGTAAATTATGAAATTCAATAAATAATGTAAGCTACTTTACTTTATGTGGTACAATCTACTCTTTCCCACAGTTAAGACTCACCCTACTGCTATGATTTGATAATTCGACCTATGACCAAAGGAAGAAGAAAATATGACCATGCCTACTAACATGCTACTCTTTTTACATTATCATTCTACTCTTATTATATTACTATCATTCTTGCTGTACACACCTTCTTTATTTATGGTTCGAACAAATAAAAAGGAAGACCACCAAAAGACACTCTCATGCATGCAACTTATTTCAACTCGTATGAAACAAATAACGAAAACGGATCGCATATAAAACAGCCTTTAAGACCACGACCCAAAACACACCCGCGACACCCTTTTGTTTTGTTTTAAATACCGAGCATAAACCAACCTCAAACATATTCTTTTTCTTTCTCTTAGTTCGTAGGATTAAGTATAATATATGTTTGTGTCGTGCAAAAGTGGATCAAAACAGTGGGTCAACAGATTTAAACTCACAGCTTCATATGGGTCGACATGTAGGGTTCAATAAAAAGTGTTATTTTATGTAAAACAAACTGTGCTATCATACAAGTTTCTTCATGGGTCGAAAACATGACTAGCTTAACAAGTTCGAGACTCTTATTACTACTGTGGTTCGATGCAGAAAATGAACACAAGAGACATGTTAATCTTTACTCGACACAAACCCACACACCCACACGACTGTTTTGGCTTTATCCTAGATCGACCCAACCCATCATACGTAGAAAAACAGCCCCTCTAACACACACACAACATGCCTTGTTTTCTTTTCTTTTTAGCTCGTTAGGACTAGTAAAAAAAAATATGTTGGAGTCGTATATAGTGGGTCATAACAGATTCATTATCACAGCATCTTATGGATCGATATGTAGAGTTTTAAGTTTCATGATTTTATGTGAACTTAGTTTAGGTTTTACTCCAATTCTTATGGCTTATTAAATGTATATTCAAAGGTTTATTTAGAGCTTCAATATCATATTAGATTCATGCAACTATTAAACGTAAACATGGCAGTTTTGAAGAGAGGAAAAAAAAACAAGAATGGGATACAATACCCTTTGTAGCGTGTACACGATGAGAAGCAGGAAAACCACAAGGTTGAACACCTTCCTTTGGCTTGGTTTAAGATCGATCAGCAAGGAAGAACAACAAAGAGCAGCAGCAGCCGAACAGCAGACGCAAAGTTTGGAGTTTTAGGGTTTTTAAAGTGATGTAAAAGGGTTCGGTTTATATGGATTTACAAGAAACGTGTGTGTGATTTTATTTAACCAAGATAGGACCTAATTTTGTGGGATTTGATATCTTTTAAAATTTACTGTATATCTTTTCTTTAAGTACCCACTTGCTTTCCAGCTATGAAAACATCATATGGAGGCATATCTTTACACGCCAATTTATAATATATTTTGTGATTTTAAATTTTGAATACAAAATTCCATTAGCTAAATTTTATTAAGTAACTTAGTATTTAATTTCATTAGATTAAATTCAAATAATATTCATATGTTCTATTTTATAAATTTTCAAAACATATAAACCGGCCATTAATTAAATATATAAATATTACCATTATTTTTGTGACTTATAAAATGTTAAAATGTTCAAGTACAAGTTATTTGCTTTCATATGGTATTCGTTTTCAAACGTTTGGGATTTATTTGGTACTTTAAATAATTATTAAGTAAAATTTTAAGATCAAGGGTAATTTGGTCATTTTGCATGTTTTCAAATTTCGGGTATTACAACTTCTTCCCCTCTAAAAAAAAATTTCGTCCTCGAAATTTGCAAGAAAACGGAAAGGAAAATAGAATGGAAACGAAACAATCACATACCAGACGCCTTGTCTGCCTGGTCACGAGAAAGCATGTAAACACGACCGGTACTAGGAGCAGGAGGAGGAGGATCAAGATATTTTTCAAGTGCCGACGGATTCTTAGGGCAGTCCTTCACCATATGTCCAGTGGATCCACATCCATAGCAAGCACCCGAAGCCTTACGACAAACTCCCGAATGATACTTCCCACAATAAGCACAACTAACTGGAGTAGGTAGGTTCTCAGCTGATCCCTTCTGAGTATTCGATCCAGAAACCCGATTATGCCGATAATCCCAGGAAGACTGATCCTTCCACTTCTTCTGACTGTCGCTGCGCCCGTGACGATCACCACCCTGATTAGAATTTGACTTCGAATCCCGACCTCTCTGATCATGACCACGATCCACCCGATCTCGTGATTCAAAACTACTAGTAGACCGCCTTTGTTGCTCATATCCTTGGTCCAGGCGACCTTGCTCCTTAGAGTTCACCCGGTTTCCATCCCGATCCCGTTTATTAGAACCCCCGTCCGCATGTAACAACTCAATGTTGCGGGCAGCATCCGCAACAGCAGCCACATCCTCGTGTTCAAAGTTTACGATACGGTCTAATACCCATGTTTTTAATGCCCACTTAAAATGACGTGCCTGACGATGAGCATCCCCAGCAACCTCTGGCCCCACAAAACTGGCCAAACGTAAGAACCTCTGCATAAACTCACCCGACGACTCACGATCCCCCTGACGAATCGTCCCATACTCCCTCTCATACCTCTGCTGCTCCGATAATGGAATATACTGCCTATAGAACACCTCAATGAAATCCGCCCAAGAACAGGTCTCAGCATAATCATTTCCCTTTGCCTGAACAAGAGCAGTCCACCAATTAAGAGCGTCACCTTCCAGCTTGAATGTAGCCAAACGAGTTTTAAACTCGTCAGCACATCCGAGAACCCTAAACAACTTCTCGACATGGGTGATCCAGTCCTCTGCCTCATGGGGAGTGGCAGCGGACTTGAAAGAGAGAGGCTTGAGCTTGTTGAACCTCTCAATCCATACATGAATACCGACAGGTGGAGCAGCGGGTGGAGCAGTGGGTGGAGTACCGCCACCACCACCACCAGAAGAACTAGCACTATTTCTGATGTTATTGGTGACTTGGGCCACCAATTCAGGAATAGCAGCAGCCATAGCAGCGGCTATCATGGCCTCAAAATTAGGGCCATCATTCCCATCAGTGTACTGGGTAAAGCGCGTATTCACCATCTGAATGATTGTCAAAACGATTAGTAAGAGCAAACAGAAAATGACAGAGCAGGACAGGAAAAGAGAGTGCGCGAAAAGAAACCTAATGTCTACCCAATCCTCACAGGTCAATGGCCTAAGCCTAAGGGTTTTCGGGAAACCTAAGGGTCCAAACCTGGCTCTGATACCATAAATTGTAACACCCCGACCCGACAAGGGCAAGGATGCCACAATAATATGGTTTCACATCAGAACAAGCAATAATAAAACAGCGGAAGTCTTAACATTAAACCAAAAGATAATAAGTCAACACGACTTATATCAAGTTCAACAAGACAATATAAAGAAATAAATGAAGTACTAAATAATCCAAGTGCCAAACCAGGCATAACAAGTCTAAAATTTAAATGGTAGAACTAAGATACGAAGGTCCATGCTTCACTCAAAGTTGCACTCGTCCCAAAACAAAACCCAGCTTCCTAGCTAAATACCTGCCGCAGGAAAAGAAAAATGCGGCTGAGCTACGAGAGCTCAGTGAACAGATATAACGGTAACAAGCAGTAATAAAGGTTTACGCAATGTAAAAGTAGTAAAGGTTATAAAGAGTAAAGACATAGGAAACAAATAAGGAAGAATGTACAAGTGAAAAAGGTAAGGTAAACAGAAGATAAACAGATACAGCAATCCTCTACGAGCCCAGAACATATCATATCAAGTCAAGTAAACAAGTATACATGTATACGGAGGGGTGACCTCGGTATGACAAGTATAATATGAGGGGATACCTCCAAGGGGTGGAGTTGCAAGCTCCCAAGAGATGAATGACGTGTATCGCACACACCCATCAGTCATCTAATATAACAAGTAATATAATTAAACAAGTCAAGTCAAGTACAAATCTAGGATGCATCCATGCGCCCCTGTAGGCTGCCACAATGTCTTCATCTACGTGTACAAGTAAAATATCAAGTCATGGCAGGGACGGGATAGGTAATCACTTCCCTACCCAAAAGTCAAGTCATTGGTGCATCAATGACAAGGACATGAAACCCTCATGCCTAGTATGGCTCGTAGTCTCAAACTGTGGGTCAAGGTCAAGGTCAAGTATACAAATCAAGTTCAAGTTTCAGGTTCATGTTTACATGTCAATGGGTTCAATTCAAGCTTTAGTTCAAGTAAGTCTTATCCATATTTAAGTCAAAGTTCAATGGCTAGGTTCATAACAAGGTTCACGACAAGGTTAAGACAAGGGTTCAAAACGAAGGTTCAAGTCAAAGAAATCATATCCAAGGTTCACAAAACAAATACAAGATCAAGAGAAAACGAAGGCACCTTAACAAGAAGGGCAGAATATCTGTACCTTATTTTCAAGCAAGAACAAAGACAAAAGCTGATAGAGATCAAATTAATCCTTCCTCGAACCTAAAGAGTAGAGGACAAAATTACAAGAGTTTCAGTTATCTTTCCATTTAAGTACATTTCCATTTTTATTAACTTCCGTACTTTAGAAATTTCCCGTTTTAGTAGGTTAGCAAAATTTGTCCTTTATTGTTAATGTTACTATTTAATTAAGTTAATTATTTAAAATGACACCTCACATGAATTAGGACTTATTATTATTATGGAGTAGGAGTAGGGTCTTAAAGTGTCAAAGTAATAATGTATAAGGTAAATTATGAAATTCAATAAATAATGTAAGCTACTTTACTTTATGTGGTACAATCTACTCTTTCCCACAGTTAAGACTCACCCTACTGCTATGATTTGATAATTCGACCTATGACCAAAGGAAGAAGAAAATATGACCATGCCTACTAACATGCTACTCTTTTTACATTATCATTCTACTCTTATTATATTACTATCATTCTTGCTGTACACACCTTCTTTATTTATGGTTCGAACAAATAAAAAGGAAGACCACCAAAAGACACTCTCATGCATGCAACTTATTTCAACTCGTATGAAACAAATAACGAAAACGGATCGCATATAAAACAGCCTTTAAGACCACGACCCAAAACACACCCGCGACACCCTTTTGTTTTGTTTTAAATACCGAGCATAAACCAACCTCAAACATATTCTTTTTCTTTCTCTTAGTTCGTAGGATTAAGTATAATATATGTTTGTGTCGTGCAAAAGTGGATCAAAACAGTGGGTCAACAGATTTAAACTCACAGCTTCATATGGGTCGACATGTAGGGTTCAATAAAAAGTGTTATTTTATGTAAAACAAACTGTGCTATCATACAAGTTTCTTCATGGGTCGAAAACATGACTAGCTTAACAAGTTCGAGACTCTTATTACTACTGTGGTTCGATGCAGAAAATGAACACAAGAGACATGTTAATCTTTACTCGACACACACCCACACACCCACACGACTGTTTTGGCTTTATCCTAGATCGACCCAACCCATCATACGTAGAAAAACAGCCCCTCTAACACACACACAACATGCCTTGTTTTCTTTTCTTTTTAGCTCGTTAGGACTAGTAAAAAAAAAATATGTTGGAGTCGTATATAGTGGGTCATAACAGATTCATTATCACAGCATCTTATGGATCGATATGTAGAGTTTTAAGTTTCATGATTTTATGTGAACTTAGTTTAGGTTTTACTCCAATTCTTATGGCTTATTAAATGTATATTCAAAGGTTTATTTAGAGCTTCAATGTCATATTAGATTCATGCAACTATTAAACGTAAACATGGCAGTTTTGAAGAGAGGAAAAAAAACAAGAATGGGATACAATACCCTTTGTAGCGTGTACACGATGAGAAGCAGGAAAACCACAAGGTTGAACACCTTCCTTTGGCTTGGTTTAAGATCGATCAGCAAGGAAGAACAACAAAGAGCAGCAGCAGCCGAACAGCAGACGCAAAGTTTGGAGTTTTAGGGTTTTTAAAGTGATGTAAAAGGGTTCGGTTTATATGGATTTACAAGAAACGTGTGTGTGATTTTATTTAACCAAGATAGGACCTAATTTTGTGGGATTTGATATCTTTTAAAATTTACTGTATATCTTTTCTTTAAGTACCCACTTGCTTTCCAGCTATGAAAACATCATATGGAGGCATATCTTTACACGCCAATTTATAATATATTTTGTGATTTTAAATTTTGAATACAAAATTCCATTAGCTAAATTTTATTAAGTAACTTAGTATTTAATTTCATTAGATTAAATTCAAATAATATTCATATGTTCTATTTTATAAATTTTCAAAACATATAAACCGGCCATTAATTAAATATATAAATATTACCATTATTTTTGTGACTTATAAAATGTTAAAATGTTCAAGTACAAGTTATTTGCTTTCATATGGTATTCGTTTTCAAACGTTTGGGATTTATTTGGTACTTTAAATAATTATTAAGTAAAATTTTAAGATCAAGGGTAATTTGGTCATTTTGCATGTTTTCAAATTTCGGGTATTACACATGCTACCCCTTATATACGCCGTATCTCCTTCTCCAATACGGCGCATGGACTATAACAAGTCGGTTCTACTTTCCATTCTACCATACGCCGCATGTAACTTCTTGGATGCGCCGCATCTAGGCTATAACAGACTAACACTTAACACTATAACCATTTGCCCTTAGACAATCACATACTCTTAGTCAAACATACTTAGGCTCGGGTCAACTTCATCTAGGGTGGGGCCTATTTGTATTCCGGGAAACGGGTCTAACACGTACCTCCAGTAGAACGACCAAATATGTCACTTTCTTTTAGCACTCGTATGAAATCTTCGACCTTTTGCTCAAATACTCGATCTACCACATCAGCTCTGTCTGATGGAGTGAGTACTGGATATTTTTGCATGCGCCTTTTTATCTCTGGCCAATTTACATTGCATGTAAATGTAATAAAGAATTGTGGGTTTCCAAGAACACGGCATATGGCAAGAGCATCAAGATAATGACTATACATGTATCTTGGCCCTCCGGTAAAGCTTGTTGGAAGAATACTTTTTTTCCCTATTTCTGCTCCAAAATGGTCTCCTCTTGACATTGCATCACATATCCCCGCTAAACATTCACTTCTAATATTATTTTGCTTTGCACGTATGAAATCAAGCATATCTTGCTCAAGGGCACAATATACTGAGACAACGTATTGCTGGAATAATCTTCCACTTCTAAATATATGGCCATATTCATCAAAGCACTCATGCAGCTGGTATGTGTAGTATTCATTCATAGATATTTTTTTCCTTTTCCTGTGTGCATTAACACCATTCAGTTGCATTTTTATATTGTAACCTGGTTGGCCATACACAAATAGAAGAGGAAACTGAAGAGACATGTATGAGCTATGAAGCTTGTTGATTCTTTTAGGATGCCTGTTTTTGTATTCTATAATGATGTCATAGTCTGTTTGACTATTTGCACCGTCTTCAAATACTATTGCTCCAAGAGTTCTAGAAGTAGGAAGCTAGTATTATCGAGCACCAACAACATTATATAGTTGGATCTTTAGCTCAGGCACATCGCCTTCACTGCATTTATCGCGAGCTGTTCTAAAAATCTTAACTAATTGATTGTGCTCATCTAGGATCTCTATCAGCCTTTGAACAATTTCAGGGTTCAGATCAGTATGGCCTTCATGGGTAAAAGGTTTCATTCTATTTTTTACTTCATTTTCTGTATCATAAATATAGAGTTGCAGAAATCTTGGGTCATCATTACCATTTGGGCATAGTGTACCTATCCAATGGTACACTTGGCCTGAGATCCTGAACACATATGGCCCTTTTCCATTGTTTATTGATTCATCGATCCTTGCTCCAAAAGATGTCATACTACACATCTGATTATATGCGCGTATGTTATCCACAAAATGTTTATCTTTGAATAACTCTTTCAAATATGGTGGAGGTTCAACCTCTTTTTGAAAATATATATGCCCTCCTCCGCAACAACGATGGTATGTATTTTGACGGTGTGTGCTGGTTCTTTTTAATCTTTCTCCATGCCAAAAGTATGCATTGCAGTACTGACATCTTTGGTCACAATCACCCAAGTCAATGTATAAATTGGATACATCTGCTTCATATAAGTTATAAAAGACTTAAATTTAGTGGTTAACATTATAAAATATACATATAAATGATTTACAATTAAAGTTATTTACCTTCTGTATAAGATGTGGCAGGACAATGTTTTTTAGGTTTTAATATTGGTTGCCCATTTATTGAAAGTGTTGTGCCAGATTTTCTTTTACGTCCTGTTGCATTCATACAGAATCGTACATTCTTGTTAAAATAATTCATGGAATATACCTTTATTAAGAAAATTATATATATGAGAATTTACCTGCACTTGTTGTTGGCTCATTGCAACTTTGGTTTTCTATAGAGTGGTTTTCATATTGTGCGGATGTTGCGTCATTTGCTGAAAAGCTCCGGCTAGGTAGTATTTGTTTCCTCTTCTTTTGAGCATGTGATGTGGCTGTGCCTGCATTAGTTGTATTTGATGAGTTAGCCTTTCTTTTTGATCTGTTGTTTTTTGACAAATCTTGTACTGCCTTTTTCGTTTGTTGTTGTAGGTCGACATCTAATGGTGAAACATTGGTTGGAACAAATATTTGTGGTACAACAAAAGGTATGTTTTGCGCAGGGTTTACTCTCTTTGCATTATAGATACTTTGGCCAACAAATGGATGATGTTGCTTGTCAATTGTATAATTAATTGGGTTAACATTAACTGCGCCATTAGTTGTTAGGTCATCCAGGTATTCTGGGGATGTTCCGATATTTGCTGAAAACCTTGAGCCAGGTAATATTTGTTCCCTCTTCTTTTCAGCATGTGAGTTGCACGTTCCTGCATTAGTTGTATTTTACACATTATGAGTATCAATGAGTAATAATATAACTGTAACACCCCCAAATTACCGCAGCGGAACAGTAGAGTCAAGGGGGTATTACTTCATAATATAGATCAAGGTATAGAAAACGACCTCTAAATGAGACGTCTTGAAAAGTTATCATTCGAATTATTAAAATCAGAGTTATGACAATAAGTTCCAAAGTAAAGTTACCTAAAAGTTTTCAAAGTGTATCGAATTACAAAGATAAAATATAAGTCTTCAAAGTATGCAACTGACTCTAGAATCCATGTATCCTCTATCGCCTTATTAACCTGAGATAAACATGCTAAAAAGTGTCAACCAACGGTTGGTGAGTTCATAGAGTTTAGTACAAAATGTAAAGTATATGAGTAAAGATTTCACAGCAAAGGCCTTGTAAATCCACTCAGTCCCAAGTCCCGACCATACAAGACTTGCAACCTGTGTTTACAATCCACTGCTAACATAGTATGTCTATCACGTATCATCCATATAAATGGCCCTCCAACATCGCCATGTCGGGATGTATGTCTGTATCTAATGATAATAGTCTTCTGACATAGCCATGTCAGGATGTATGTCTGAATCGAGTAATAATAGTCTTCTGACATAACCATGTCAGGATGTATGTATGAATAGGGTGATCGAGTCTGTACACAAGTATTTATGCAAATTCAAATAGTATATGTAAATCAAGCGAGTAAAGTATTACTAAGCATGTATCTTCCTCAAGTACTATAACTAGAACAGATGTATATAGAAATACATATCAATGTCATAAGAGTTTTGAGTATTTGCAAAAGTAATTAAATATCGTTTGAGCATGTATCTCCCCCAAAGAGTAAGTAAAAAATGTATAAAAGTAGGGGCTATGACTCACCTTGAGCGTATCTGACAAAGTGGAATTATGAAATCAAGTAAGTTTATGGGAACGATCACGGAAATGTATTCAACACGGGACCTGAATATAAGGGAAGTCTAAAATTCTGACTTACAACGAATACGGAATGTGAAAATGAGAAATCGTATAACGATTTGATCGGTGATGTGAGTGTGATATGCTTAAAATACCTAAAGTTCAAAAATAATATTATTCATAATATTATCTTATTCTTATGTGTTGATATAAATAATGCCTAAACACGTTATTAATATTTTTCGATATCTCTACGTTTTGATAATCACAAAATGTAAAATCATTAATCGGAAAATTATGACGTAAACAAGTATTTAGTTGTAAATATCTATTTCTACAACTCAAATCACTTAAGGTATGAATGAACTAATGCTTAATGCATTATATGATCAAATGAACATTTTCTTAATAACTAGATTTTTTATAAAACATCAAAAACATTTTATATATTTTTGAAAAACATTTTTGGTATTAAATAAAAATGTTTAATCTTTTATAAAAATATGAATTCAAATTTTTAACCAAAATCAGTTAAAATGTTCCAGAAAAACCTTCCCCACAAAAGGACAAATCTGGGCAACGGACACCTTGGGCGGCCCCCTTAATTTTACTAGGAGGCCCCCTTAAAATTAAGGGGACCGCCCCCTATTTAAGGGGGCCGGCCACACTCCAATAGGTCTCCAGCTGTCCAGTTTTTCTCCTATAAATACCAGCCTTCTCCTGGATTTTTACTCACCTTTTGCACACTAAAACTTTCTGTTTTAAAACCTTTCTAAACATTGTAAATCCTTTGATCATATTTTCTTAAGCATTGGTTTCTAAGTGATCCAAGCTTCCACCACCAAAAGTGCAAAAGAAGAACTCTACTTCAACTAGTGAAGAAGTGTTATTACTTACCTCATTCAATTGTGTTGTTGTGTAAAGTGTTGTATAGTTGTGATAAGTAGATCTAAGTGTAATTACGTAGTAGTGTTGTAAATTAGTTGTGAAGTAGTCGTGAAGTAGTTGTGAAGAAGTAGTCGTAAAGTAGTCGTGAAGAAGTCGTGAAGCCGGTGTGAAGAAGTCGTGAAGAAGTTGTGTATAAGTCGTGTAGAAGTCGTGAGATTAGTGTTAGTGCAAGCAGTCTCGTTGGGGAGATTGCTAGTGCAAGCAATCTCGTTTGTTTTGATTGATGACAAACATGTAACTTGATACATAACGTAAAATGTACAAGTTACTTGTAATCTTGTCTTGTCTCAACATACATTCAACATCTCTCGAGTCCTCGTATGATACAACACAGGTTCGTACATGTTTTTTATGTAGCATTATGATTAAACCCTTAACAAACCATTTAGAATGTTTAAAATACGGTTAGGTAATTAAGTATTTTAAAAAGGCTAATCATTCTACTTAGAACCTTATTTTACATGATCACTAGGATACATGTTACATACATATACACATTACAAAGTTCACTAGGAATAACATATACAAGTTTACATGTTTATTTCTTAAAATGAAAACTTTATTAGTTAAATAATACCATGACATCATGGCATACATCACAAGTGAAATCTTTGTAAGATTGTGTAATATTTTGTTTAGATACACAAGTTAGATAGTTGACATTTGTGGATCTTGGAAGATTTGGCTAGATATGCAAGATTTGGAAAGATACACTAAAATCTCTTAGCTATCTCTTAACTGTCATACCCGCGGAACCAAACGATAACAAGCACGGATCCCTTTTATGGGATCCGCCGGATCCGCCGGGCAAAAGTATTGTTAGCTATAAACACCAGCCCATTGTTTGCCCATAGACTCATGCCATTAGAAAACATGATAGTCCATAGTTTTGCCCATAGTTTTCATGCCACTAGAAACCATGTTAGTCCATGGTTTTGCCCATAGTTTTCATGCCATGTTTTCCTATAAATAGTCCTTAGTTTTACCCATAGAATCATCCAACTTAGAACACACATTCCCTCACTCATTTCACACACTTAGATCAGTAGCTAAACATGTAGATTCATACATTAATCACCTCATTACATAATGATCATAATGTTACTAACTTTCATTATGTTGTAAGCATACACTTGTTATGATCCTGTGAAGCAAGCTCAAGATCACAAGTCATCATCCATAGCATACTTACTAATCCACCATGAAGATGCATATATGAAGATCCATCACAACAAGTTTAGGGAGCTTGTGATCTTCATACATTGAAGGCTTCCGATCAATGGAAGTTCATATAGTGTAGGCATTCATATCCATGATACACTTATGTCATGGATCATTTTTGTAACCATCATTGTATCATTTAGATCAGTAGAGTGAGGTTAGTATTTTAGTCCTTAAAATACAAAGAGTGTTGGGATTGGTTGTATCCTTGTAAAGAACTCGACATCTAGCTTAGTGTCGGAAATTGTATAAGCGACGATGGGAGTGGTTGTACCCTTGTAAAGAACCCGGTGTTTAGCTTAGTACCAGAAAAGGAAGTAAGCGACGTGTAAAGGTTTTCTCCGCCTAAGAAAGGGAGCTTGTTGATCTAGTGAAGTAACTCTCGAGTTGGGTACTCGGGGAGTGGAGTAGGGCGGAGAGGAGCTCCGTGACCGAACCACTATAAATCATCGTGTTCGGTTTGCGCTTTCTTTTACTTATCTCTTTACTTTTATATTTGCATTATGTGATTGCTTGTGTTTTGATTATGTGATAATACTTGTGTGACAACTTGGTAGACATAAACTACAACAGACAGTGTTCATATTAGAACTAGCCGAATTGGAAATTTGATACAACAAGTTTTAAGTTTTAAAACGGTAAACGTATTCACCCCCCTCTACGTTTTCACTACGTTTTCACAATTGGTATCAGAGCGGGTTGGCTCTCATTTTCAAAACGAATGGTTTTTAAAATAGAGTAAGATCCATGTATCAAATTGCCTCTGAAGCAGAACATAATATGAAAAATGTTTCGCTAAGTATACTTTGAAATTTTGTTGTTAAATATCACTTTGTATACAAGCTTGAAGGTGTTCTTGAAAAATAAAAGAAAAATATTTCTCAAAATAATTTGTAAGTGTCAAATTATGTGCTCAGAACTAATTTACGAAAAATACCATTTTGAAGGGAGTGTTTGGAATAATCATTAAGTTAGTTGAAAAATCACCTCCGTAATATTTAGATAAGTCACATAGGTAGAAATGTTGTTAATATTTGTAATATATGCCTAAGATTAAGTGTAGCAAGTCCCACACACTTTCCCTATGTCAAAATATGAGTTTAGGATAATCTGTCACAGGTCTCGGCGGATCCAAATCACATAAAGGGCGGATCCCTCTAAAAGGATCCGTCAGATCCGTCGGTGCAGTACTCAGTTTTTGTCAAACTTCAAAAATTCATAACTAATTAACCGTAAGTCCGTAGGAGTCGCGCCACCTATCATTTTGAAGGGAATTAAGTCTATTTTCATTTAAAAATAGTCTCATGGCCTAGATCTAAATTGAAGTAGGTAAAACAAATCAAATACTATAACCTGTTCAAAATGTTAAGTTTTATTTTGACACAGTAAGTTAAACTTTTGAGTCGAGCAATGTAAATTGGTATCCTTTGCTCATAAATATGATTTCTTTTGAAACTAAAGAATTTGGTAATATAAAGGAAACAAATTAAGCTTGGCCTACATCGTCATATTTAAACGCAAAGTGACAAAAAGTATACTTTCATCTATGCTATGCTATGTGGCTACCTGTTCTATATTATTTGCATATATGTGATATGCTTGTTGATAAGTGTGATTGTACTTGTTTATTTGTAATACATAAGTGTCTTGCCATGATACTTACTTGCTTGTTTATCAATTGCTTGTTTTATGCATAATAGAACATTTGCTAGATATTGTGTAATACATTGATAAACTGTGTATGTTCTACTTTTAGACTTAGATACTATTGTTTGATTATATTATGTGAAAACCTTGCATAACTTACTTAGAAATGTGTACTAAGTGAAATGTCTTGAAAAGTATTGACTTGCACAAACTCTCACTTAATTGCTCAAGTGTTATAATGAGTAAACATGTAGTATCTTTGAAAAAGAGTGTTTGGTACAAACAATTTAAAATAATGATGTGTTGAGTTGTTATGCCTTTAGGATATTATCTTGTTGTTAAACCTTCATGTGAACTAACCATATCATGCAGGACGATAACACTTTGATGTTATCAAGTTTCCGGGTTTAAGCCACTGTTTGGCTTAACTCTCATTTAAGGTAAGTTAATATGATCGGATTAAACTATGTGTGTATATGTGTTAGAATAAACATTTTTAGTAGTTTTGCATTACATATTAGCTAATAGATATGTTCCAGGAGAATTTTCAGGTCTTGGTCGAAAAACGCGAATTTTGCATATCTCTCTGTTTGTTTTTAGTACTTTTGTTCAACGGATCCGACGGATCCCTCATTTTGGATCCGCCAAGAGTTAGCTTTGGATCCGCCAGTCCAAAACCCACGGATTCCACGGCTCCCAAACTTTGGCTCCGCCTTTGTTGTCTATTGGATCCGTGGGTGTCAACAGTAACTTTTTCAAAATTCCAGACTAGTTCCGATCCTTAGATTATTGATTCTAATTCTTGGGATTCTTATCTCTAATGTTCACTCAAATTAGGATTAGGACATCTCACCAAACACCAAATAGGATAATCATATCTAATCACAGTTGCAAATTTCATGTAAATGCTCCAAGGTACCTTTTCGGTAAACCACTGAGTATTTGTGATCATTACACACATTCACTGCATCCTCCCGTCCTTTACTCATTCACTAGCTTGATTTGTAAATTGACAACTTTCAAACTAATCCAGACTCACTGTTTGCAAATATATCACAGATTACAAACCCAATTCATGTCTGTAGATGTTATCTTGTATTCACATATGTTGCCTCACTTGGTTAACATGTCATCCTTCAAGACGATGAGGATTTACATCGAGTCATAACTCACACTTAAGTTATAGATGTAATTATCAAGTCTTGCTATCCTTTTCTCAAAGTAAGATTGACAACTTAAGTATTTCATCCGAAGTATTCAAGTATATTTTGACTTACAAATGTAGTCATTAAAAGTCATATCCGAAAGAATCAACTCCCAAGTATTTTAACAACCTATGTTAAAACACTTATCCTATCACCTAAGTACTCTTGTACTTTCTGTCTTAGACCCTAAGCTTTAGATCACATCACACATTAGTAATACCAACCAATGGATCATAAGAATCAGTCTTCATCACATTAAGCCCCTAGGATTCACTAACATAACCAAGCACTTCATCCACTAGTGAACCACAAGAATCAGTATCCATTCTTGTCATCTTCAACATTCATGAAACCCAAAAGTACATCCATAGTACAACAAACTCCTACAACACCATAATCCATTGAATGCATTGCTCTAAAAAGCCCTTAGTCCAACACTTATACCAAATCAAATGTGCGTCAAAACTCAACCATACTTTACCACCTATAAATTTAGAACCTTCACCATCAAATGAGCATGATGCTCACATTCATTAAGTAGTACCACAAGTCATCAAAGTATTGGTAATACTTTGTCAACATTGTAACAACTTATGTTATAATGTAATCTCAAAGCCAATCTCATACATCCCAAATGACAATGAATCTTGAGGAGTATACATAAGAAACTCAAGTAAGTTTATCTTGTCATCATCTAGTTATCATAATATTAAAACCTAGTTTATTTAGAATAAGTCTATCTAATTCAAATACTTTGGGTTCATATCTTCATTTAGGAAAACATGATGTTTCGGAAAAAACATTATGTGTTTATTTTTCATCTTGTTAAAAAGGATAATGTATATCCTATGCATCATTATTTTCTTGCAACATGAACGGTTATGTTACAAGAGATTTCATTACACCTCATCGGGCAAATGATCTTAAAACAAACATCCACTAGTTTTATGAACTATCTTCCTCATTGAGCACTGGTTAAATCTTACTTGTTAAAAGATACCATACGTATCTATTTCCTTTCAAGCGTACATTAAACCTTGGTCAAACCTTGTGCATATCCACATCTCTGGAGCATACACAAAACCTATTAAAGTTGGTAACTTTATTTAGATTCTTGTTCCAAAGAACTTTCTTCAGAACGTTCATGACATATCCCATTACCATACAAAAACACATGTCTTGATCTTGGATCACTTGCATAACTCATACTTAAACTCAACTCAAAGGATGTCACCCTTTAGATCATTCAATTCCAAACACAATGATTAAAATCTGTTGACACATATTTACGTATATAACATGACTAGTTTTAATAGAAATAGTTGAGTCTCATTAAGTCATGTATTGGTAAATTATCTTGTCTTAGGAATAGTTAATAAAATCACTTGCATTACATATACATGTATTGATTACATGATATTTGTTTGATATCTTAATGTTATAATAATTATTTGATTGATTTTCAAATGTGTAAAACTTAAAAAGGTTTTTGTCTGCATGATTATATGCTTCATGTTAACATGATTTAAATAATATGTTCATTCTTTCGTTATATGATATTTCGCAAGATTAATGTATTACTTGTTAACTCATGATATGTCATTCTTATATGATATTTCTATATTTGAAAGCTCGTGTCTTTTGTTGACATTCGTTGAGTCTTTTTCATAGGATAGTCTAAATAATACATGTTTCTAAAATGTAGGAATTGTTTGCATGAACCTGTCGTTTCATTACTTTTGTGACCACGTCACACTATTTGTTTGCCATGTGTGCACCTATATGTCTAAGTGCTTTTTGGTATGATACACACTTAGAAGTTGTTTTATTAATCACATAGATCATTGTGTTAATTAATGGGTAAGTATGCTTAAGTAACTAAGCCTAACTTCAAAACAATTTCACAATGTAATATCAAAAACAATGTCATGTCATCTTACAATATGATTATTTGTCTTGATGCCATGTAGTAGCTTTTTGTCTGGTAGATGAGATGTTATGATTTCTATAATATTCACATCTTTTTTCATTAGGACTTTTGTCTTGTAGATTGATAACAAATTATTTGTTATTTTTCCTTGTTATGCTTATTTTGCATAATTGTTATCTCATTATTGCTACTTAGATTAGTAATATGTTTATGGGATCCATTTTCTTGCATATAGTCTTAAAAGCTAATAGGATTAAGTTTTAGAGGTTTGAAATTTGTGTTTGGATATCTTTCAATATACCTCTCTCCAAATCGTATTGTTGCTTCCGCTTTCCTAACATTATCTTCATCATCTTTTAGTTAAAACAATACACCTCCCATAAGGAAAACCACATGCCTCGTCGTGCGATCATCTCGCATTGATAGAGAAGAGCTACGTAACTTCAAGGATGAAGTTCTTTGTATGCTAACCAATATCCACAAAAACATTGCTAAGCTCATCGCTTTCATTAATCTGCAACATCCTAAACACTTTACCTTCATTCTTCATAGATTATGTTGAATGTCCACCAATTAAGGAGGAGAGAAATTCATTCACATAATTGTCTTTTCACATTAAAGAACATGTACTCGTGTTTCTTACATTCCCAAATACCGACATGTAGGTTCAAATCACTCAGTTAAATCAGTTCATAAAAGACACAAGTGTGTCAAACCTCCTTAGATCAACATCACAGTTATGCACCAATACCTCGTCAAAAACACATCATGTGTTTGACATACCTCTTAAACGAGAAGCATTAAGTCTCCTTAGACTTTTACTAGGATTAGTGAAACCAAGTCATTAGTTATAAGTAAATAGACGTTAGCTTGAACCTTCGTTTGATCAAAAACGACAAAACATAACCAAATCCATTTTGGTCTCACGGAACCCTTCGTTAAGAAGGACGGAACCAAAATTTTGGTTCCGCCAAATCCGCGGGTACCAAGTTCAGTGTTTAACCATTTAAACAGACAACCCTCTCACAACCGAGTCTAGGATTTTCCTTCACAACTTCATTGTCTAGAACACCATCATAGGATCTCATCCTTTTCATTCTGACACATATCAAGCACGTCATTGTCAGTGCAAACAGAACCATCTTTCTAAACACGTTGGTCCAATCAACACTCTCATCATATGATGTCATTTTTATCCACATATAGGTATCTAGTATTTCCAATTGTTACATATGGAATCTCTATTCCTAAGTGATCATTGTCTTCACTTCCTCTCATTTTCATTCAAACATTTACTATGGCACGATTCATCTTTGGTAGATGATAATATCATAACCGTAACAGTCTTCAAATACTCTTATAGCATTTGATATACATTTGAGTTTCTGAATTCATTGCATTCATTATAATCACCACCATCCATCACTTTTTTTCACTAATCATCAATCCCATGGATTAGCGAAAAACCTACTTACATCAACATTTAGTCATCCATTAAGTTATCATTCACTTGTAAACGAACACCATATTAACACCACTCACTTTAAGCATTTTAACTTCACTTCATATCCTCCTCATAGGCATTGTTTTGTAGGATTTTATCATATTTTATTCTTGTAAATGTAATTCTTATTAAAAGATTACACTCTTTATAACATGGTTTACTAGATAATCACGATTGATATCACAATTCGTATGCTGCATCATATTTTTCTTTGATTAGACAATCACAATTGGTATGTTGGTTGTGATTAGATTATTGATGTGTTACATAATATTTTTCTTTGAGATAAAATATATTGCACTAACCATTTCATTGTAGGTTCATCATCAAATACGCTCGATCGTATATAGCTTACTCATCATAGGATGAAGTTTGCTTCGATTATTTTTCTTCTTTTATAGGTGCTTCTTGACGATCTCAAACCAGGAGGATTATCAGTCTAGCACTCATATTGCATCTTCTATACACATTGGTCGTATATGACTTAAGACATTGTTTCTAGTGCACTAATCTTTTGTTTTGTAGGTTCATTTTGACGCCCTAGAGCAAGGGGGAGTTTTCGTCAAGCATTATTTAGGATGCATCATATATACGCATTGGTATATATTACATACTTGTCCAAGGACAAATATTGTTTTATACTAACCTTTATTTTGTAGGATTCTTCGTCCTTGGATCATATACGTCGGTACCCTAGCAACGGGGAGTATAGATCGAGGGGGAGTATATCATATACTAACTCATCATCTTTAGCATTTCTCATCCTTGAACCGTATACGTTGGTACTCTAGCAATGAGGAGTATACATCAAGGGGGAGCATATCATAGTCTAACTATTTGTTTTGTAGGATCATACATCATATCCTTGTCACTCCATTTAGGGGGAGTATAAATCAAGGGGGAGCTTTAAAGTTCTCAAAATCACATTCCGCTATGCATATCTTCTTTTATATTTCGACAAAAAGGAGGAGATAGGTCAACATAGTCCAACATAGCTTACTCACGTGTATCATTGGGTGTTTGCTTTTCATTCATCATGCATTTTTCACATATATTCTTTTTATTGCACATCACTAACCTTGATGTAGGTTAAGAGTCTTAATTTGATCCATGGATCCGCTTACAACCTAGGAGACGCAACAACCATAGGAGATTGGAGTAGTCTATTTAACTTCACTAGGGATGATGCAAGCTCGCCATTTCGGGGAGAAATAAAGTTAACTCCAAGTACACACCCTTTTTGCTTCGACAAAAGGGGGAGAAAGGTGTAAACGGAGAAAGTAAAGTAATTATAGACACAAGGAGAAAGGTGTAAACGGAGAAACGAACACAAGGATAAAGTAAGTAATTACGGACACAAGTAACTTTTTGCATTTTACTTTCTATCACGTTTACATATTTGTCATCATCAAAAAGGGGGAGATTGTTAGTGCAAGCAGTCTCGTTGGGGAGATTGCTAGTGCAAGCAATCTCGTTTGTTTTGATTGATGACAAACATGTAACTTGATACATAACGTAAAATGTACAAGTTACTTGTAATCTTGTCTTGTCTCAACATACATTCAACATCTCTCGAGTCCTCGTATGATACAACACAGGTTCGTACATGTTTGTTATGTAGCATTATGATCAAACCCTTAACAAACCATTTAGAATGTTTAAAATACGGTTAGGTAATTAAGTATTTTTAAAAGGCTAATCATTCTACTTAGAACCTTATTTTACATGATCACTAGGATACATGTTACATACATATACACATTACAAAGTTCACTAGGAATAACATATACAAGTTTACATGTTTATTTCTTAAAATGGAAACTTTATTAGTTAAATAATACCATGACATCATGGCATACATCACAAGTGAAATTTTTGTAAGATTGTGTAATATTTTGTTTAGATACACAAGTTAGATAGTTGACATTTGTGGATCTTGGAAGATTTGGCTAGATATGCAAGATTTGGAAAGATACACTAAAATCTCTTAGCTATCTCTTAACTGTCATACCCGCGGAACCAAACGATAACAAGCACGGATCCCTTTTATGGGATCCGCCGGATCCGCCGGGCAAAAGTATTGTTAGCTATAAACACCAGCCCATTGTTTGCCCATAGACTCATGCCATTAGAAAACATGGTAGTCCATAGTTTTTCCCATAGTTTTCATGCCACTAGAAACCATGTTAGTCCATGGTTTTGCACATAGTTTTCATGCCATGTTTTCCTATAAATAGTCCTTAGTTTTACCCATAGAATCATCCAACTTAGAACACACATTCCCTCACTCATTTCACACACTTAGATCAGTAGCTAAACATGTAGATTCATACATTAATCACCTCATTACATAATGATCATAATGTTACTAACTTTCATTATGTTGTAAGCATACACTTGTTATGATCCTGTGAAGCAAGCTCAAGATCACAAGTCATCATCCATAGCATACTTACTAATCCACCATGAAGATGCATATATGAAGATCCATCACAACAAGTTTAGGGAGCTTGTGATCTTCATACATTGAAGGCTTCCGATCAATGGAAGTTCATATAGTGTAGGCATTCATATCCATGATACACTTATGTCATGGATCATTTTTGTAACCATCATTGTATCATTTAGATCAGTAGAGTGAGGTTAGTATTTTAGTCCTTAAAATACAAAGAGTGTTGGGATTGGTTGTATCCTTGTAAAGAACTCGACATCTAGCTTAGTGTCGGAAATTGTATAAGCGACGATGGGAGTGGTTGTACCCTTGTAAAGAACCCGGTGTTTAGCTTAGTACCGGAAAAGGAAGTAAGCGACGTGTAAAGGTTTTCTCCGCCTAAGAAAGGGAGCTTGTTGATCTAGTGAAGTAACTCTCGAGTTGGGTACTCGGGGAGTGGAGTAGGGCGGAGAGGAGCTCCGTGACCGAACCACTATAAATCATCGTGTTCGGTTTGCGCTTTCTTTTACTTATCTCTTTACTTTTATATTTGCATTATGTGATTGCTTGTGTTTTGATTATGTGATAATACTTGTGTGACAACTTGGTAGACATAAACTACAACAGACAGTGTTCATATTAGAACTAGCCGAATTGGAAATTTGATACAACAAGTTTTAAGTTTTAAAACGGTAAACGTATTCACCCCCCCCCCCCCTCTACGTTTTCACAATTAGTTCTAGCTACGATTAGAACTCGACATCTAGCTTTGTGTCGTTAAGCCGGTGTGAGCTAAAGTTGTGTAAGGTTTCTCCGCCAAAAGGGAGTTTGTTGACATAGTGAAGAGAACTCTCGAGTAGGTGACTCGAGGAGTGGAGTAGGGTAAGGAAGGTGTCCTTGTAGCCGAACCACTATAAATCTCCGTGTTGTGGTTTGATCTTTCCATCTTTATCTTTCATTTCTTTTAAATTACTTTACTTGCATTGTTTATATATATTTGCTTATATTTGTTCATATTGATCAAGAGTTGAATTCACATAATATCGAATCGAAAATTTTTAAAAGATAAACAAAAGTTTTTCATAAATTAAAAAGACGTAAAACTATTCAACCCCCCCTTCTAGTTTTCCACAATTGGTATCAGAGCCACGTCAAACAAGATTTTTAAAATAAACTGTATTTTAAAACTTGAAACGATCTATGAAATCTGAAAAATATTTAGAAGGGCAATCTATGCAAAGACCACCACTATTTGAAAGTGATGGATTTTTATATTGGAAAAATCGATTCGAAACTTATGTGAAGTCAAAAGATCTAGATCTTTGGCATGTTATTACTAATGGTGATTTTTTACCTATTCAACATAATCTTGAAACTAAAAAGGATGAAGTTGTACCTTTTGAAAAACAAAGTGATGATTTAAAAAGAAAACTTTCTAAAAATAATGAGGCTAAAATGGTTATTTATAATGCGTTACCACGTAAAGAATACGAAAGAATCTTTATGTGCGAAACCGCAAAAGAAATTTGGAACTCTTTATTAATAACTCACCAAGGTAATAGTCAAGTCACAGATAATAAAATAGATCTTCTTGTTCAACAATATGAACAATTCACGATTCCGGAAGAGGAATCAATTGATAATGCGTTTGCTAGGTTTAACACAATCATCACAAGTTTAAAGGCACTTGATGAGAGTTTTTCTAGTAAGAATTTTGTCAGGAAATTTCTTAGGGCTCTTCATCCAAAATGGCGAGCTAAAGTTACGGCGATTGAAGAATCGAAGAACTTATCAACTCTTCAACTTGACGAGTTGATTGGCAACTTGAAAGTCTACGAAGCAATAATCAAGAAAGACTCCGAGATGGTCAAAGGAAAGAAAGAGCAAAGCAAGTCAATCGCGTTGAAAGCTAGGAAAGCATCAAGTGACGAGGATAGCTCAACCTCCGAAAGTGATGATGAAGAATATGCCATGGCCGTAAGAGACTTCAAGAAGTTTTTCAAAAGACGAGGAAGATTCGTTAGACAACCACATGACGAAAGGAAAACACTCCAAAGAAACAAATACGACAAAGGTAGTAAGAGCGAGAGGAAGTGCTTCAAATGCGGTGATCCAAATCATCTCATTGGAAGATGTCCTATGATGTCAAAGGAGCAAAACCAAAAGGCGTTCATTGGAGGAGCATGGAGTGACAGTGACGAAGACGAAAAAGAAACTACAAAAGAGGAGAAGTGTCTTATGGCTAAGACATCAAGTGAGGTACGTTCTGAAACCAAATACTTTAGTGATGAAAATTTATCATTAGATGAAAAAGACCTGGATAACGAATATAATAGGTTATGTATATTAGGTCAAAAAGTAATGACTAAAAATAAATCACTAAAACACATAAATAACCAATTAGAAAAAGAAATACTAGAATTAAAAATTAAACTACATAACTTAGAAAAAGGCAAAGAAGTCTTTGAATGTAAAACATGTCAAGAAACTAAAAATGAAAACGAAATACTTAAGGAAGAAATTTGTAGACTTAACAAATTTGAAAATAGTAGTAATTCACTTAGGGATATAATAAGCATTCAAAGAATATCAGGAGATAAAATCGGATTAGGATTTAACTCAACTAAGGCTACAACTAGTGAAACTAAAAATGTAAAGTTTGAAAATGAAACTAGTAATCAAAAAATATTAGAGTCAAAGCCTAAATATATACTTATAAAAGATAGAAAAATACCCATAGCTAATAATGAGGAAATAAAAGCTTTCTACAAACCATCTTTAAAAACCGAAGTAGAAAACTCTAAACCAAAGCTTAGGTAAAAAACACCTCCTCCTAGAAGACCACCTAGTCCTCACCCTCGGCCTAAAACACCTCAACCTAAAAGAAACCAAAATAGACCAAACCGTCATAATAATAGTTACCCAATGTGGAATTACCCGAATCCACCAAGCTTCAATCCTTGGGGAATACTTCCACCATACATGCATCCTAGTCAACTACAACCCATTTTTGGTTCAAACAACTTTGGATCAATGAGACAATGGGGACCAAGTGGCTAAATTGCTATCACATTGGTTTATTGACATCTCTTCCTTGATTGACTTCTACAAGTCAAACATAAACGCTTTGAAGTGTTTGAAGACCACATGTTGAAGACTAAAAGGTACGCCTCTCTTTCATGCTCACCATTATGTGCGTAGATTAATGAACTAGCCAATTGCATGCCCCCATAAGTTTTTAATGCCTAGTTTAGTTAGTACTTGTATGGTAGTTAGTAGATAATCCCTATACATATACATAATATAAATATATATATAATATATATATATATATATATATATATATATATATATATATATATATATATATATCCATATTATTATATTACTATATACATATATAAATATATCCGCACATAACCTAGATACGTCATTTGTTGACTATCTAGATCTAAAAGAAATTGTTCGTCCTCGAACCTTTTCTTCCCCCTTTGCCTCTTTTGAACTTTAACGTTCAACACGAAAATCTTCCGTGTCCACTATCACATAACTCATGGTGATGAAGAGAGGTGAGTTAAGTGGATTAACGTAGAAGTAGCACTTCAACCGTCGCGTCAAGAAAACTATGGATGAAACAAACTCCCGTCGCCGTCAGCACCTATCTCCGTCATACCTCACATTTCTTCACATCATTTCAACATCCCACGTTTACATCACAATATATATATATATTATTATAATATATAATATATAAAATATATAATGCACATTTACTCTCACTCCCTAAAACCTTTGTCGACTTGACATGTTGATCATTTTATCCAAAATTCTCAAGAAATATTTTCTTAACGAAATGTTAATAAAATGTCAAGTATTCCTTCCTCGTGCCAATAAAACCCAACGTATTTTTGATATATATAATGAATCTATCTATATACATAAAAATATTTTGTTATCAGAAACTAAACCCGACAAAAATATATTTTTGGCAGGCGGCCCCCTTAATGTTTAAGGGGACCGGCTAGTAAACGGGGGCGGTCCCCTCAATAATTAAGGGGACCGGCCTACTGTTGCCACCAAAATCGTTTTTCCTTCTAAAATTTTTGCCAAACATCCCATTTCACAAAACACTCTTCCTCTCCCTCTGCTGTGAACGACCAAAACCTCAAAAACCATTCACCAAATCACCATTTCCGACTAATTTCGCAAGGGGCAAACACTTGTATCTTGATTAGCAACACATTTTGTAAGTTTTCTAATTCACATTTCATCTAATTCCATTCAATTTTGAGTCTAATCATAATTAGGTCTTTTACTCAATTTTCTTTTAATCCAAATTTTGTTAAAATTAAGTCTAGAAATCTTATAACCAAATGCTCCCCATAGGATTAGAATGCTTAATCAACCTAGAAACTAAGTAATTAAAAACCATTATGTCAAAGTATTGATAAACTAATCACTCTTTTTCAAAACTAATCACATTGTTGAATTATGCCATAAACACTTGTTAAAACTAATCACATTGGTTTATTACAACTCACTAATCCTAAAAATATATTTTTCGAATCATAAAAATGTTTTTGTTAAATATAAGAGAGTGTTTGGATTAGGAGCTAGAATCATCAAAATTTGATCAAAATTAAGTTCACAACTACTTGTCAAGTTTATAAACACGCAATTAGTTGTTTTAAGTCATCAAGATACATAATTCATATGTATATTGAAATTTTACTACTTATTTTCATATTTAAAGGAGCGTTTGGCACAACATTTTGAAAGAAATTTTTGAGTCAAAATCTAAGTTACTTAACATAAACACTCGTAAGAAATAGCTAGATATACAATCCAATGTTTGTCTAGCCACATTTCAAAGTAGCTTATGACGTATAAAAGAACGTTCGGATATTTTTGATTTCTTATCATAATGTCCCTATAACTATTCTTTAACATCATAAAATACATTTTAAGCGAGTTAAAAATTAAAACTAAGGAACATTGTAAACTACTTCTTAGGATTTAAGTTTTAGAGTCGAAGTATGTTTACGTTCCACATAAGTAGCATATATAATATATGCATGTCATTTTCTTATTTTTCTTTGTTTGTTGCTTTCTTGTATAGGTGAAAATGCCCAAAACTACAGTCGGTGATGTCTCAAAAACAAAAGAATACATTCCAAAAGTCTCTGCCACTCCAGGCATTTCTCCCGATGTTGCTTGTTTCTATCGTCCCATTGAAGATAGAAACATTCATGAAGGGAGAGTTTTCTATCCATCGTTCTATGAATCCGACTATATCGAACGAATGTTCTCCAACGTTAGTCTTGATTGTCTCTACAAAATCAATGAGCCTATCATTCCCCGCTTTGTTCTTGACTTCTATAGCCAAGTGACGGTGCAAACCGATCCCAATGGCTATATCCTCATATCCTTTATGATTCAACACGAATTCATTACTCTTACTCTCGCTCAATTCGGTCAAATTCTAAGAATCCCCTACTCCGGTCAAGCCGTCTTCTCAAATGAGTGGGATCTCTCATCTCTTGAGCAACATCGACCTCAACAGGGTCCTTACTACTCTGAGATTCCATCCTCCGAAGAAATTCGTCAATATCTTGGGCTAGCTCGTGGTACACTAGCCGGAAGATCAAGTCAAAAGATGTTGACATCCATGCTAACCAAATCCTCCTCAAGGAGTTACGCCCCGACATGAAGCGTTGGGAAGAACTCATTCGTGAGAATGCGTTCGGTACCGGTGGTCACCGTGATCATGTCACGGCGAGCATAGCTCACATGTTGTATTGTATTGTCGCTGAACAGCCGTACAATTTTGCATATCTCTTTGTCTTCCGCATCTTGTCCGCCAAAAACACTCATAATGCAAATCTTCCGTATGGCATGTTTCTCACTCGCCTCTACAATCATGTCATGATACACTATCCACATCTTCAGAGTCCAATTTATGAGTCTGTTCAACCGGTCCTTAATCCACTTGTTCGTGTCCGTGCCCGTCGCTCCCGAAGCGACAAGGGAAAATCTCGTAAATCTGTCTCACTTCCACCTCGTGGTTCCACGTCACATCAAGGAGACGATGATGATGATGATGAGGAGGAGGGCACAACACGTGCTAGTACCCCATCACCTAGGACCTTCGTTGAAAATCTTCCGGATCTTGATTACACCGAGTATCAAGTTCCTTCTCGTTCCGAACGAACAGACGAACTACTGTTTGAAAGACAAACTGAACTACTCAACACCACACAGCAGATGCACCAAGAAGTACAAGGCGGTTTCAATTCTATTGGAAAGACACTTGGAAGGATGTTTGGAAAGAAGAAGAAATAGACATGTTTGATGAGTGTTTAGTTGATTATTATTGATGTTATGATTTGACATTTATATGTAGTATTATTATCTTAACATTTGTTTGCTATGACTTTTATTATGTTAGATGATAAACTTATTAGAACTAAGCTACTAGTTTACTTGATATAATATGCCTATGCTTCTAATATGATTTTTCTAGTCTTAAATATGTATATTATTTGTTTAATATGCTATTGATAATATTTAATCATTCTTGATGTACATGACTCAAATGGAACTTGCTGCAAATACACCCTAAAAATGACCTTTTTCTGGAAATTTTTCAAATTTGGTCGCCTGGGAAAACACCAGATAGGCGGCCCTCTTAATTCCCTAGGCGGTCCCCTTAATTTTAAGGGGGCCGGCCAGCAATTAAGGGGACCGGCCATCTGGACAGTAAAATTTACTGTTTTCTTTTGCATCTTGTGACCACTTTTACCTAGCCCCAGCTACCATTTCTCCTTATGGACGAACTGGTATTGGAATCTTCCTACAAAACCTCAAAAATCAACCTAAACCAACCACATTTTCATACTATAAATTCCCTCCATACAATCACCTCTCATTCCATCATCCTTCATCATCCAAAACCACCATGTTATCACCAAAATCCTCCATCTCTAAGACTCCAAGGAAGCAAAGACTTGTCATCATACCACCAAAACAACTCTTTATTGACTTAACCCAAGATGACACCAAAACTCCATCACCACCACCCCAAAGTTCATCCCCAAGTGCACCAAATGCACCATCAAAAACACCCTCTACCCATGGAGCTTCATCTTCCTCCATTCCATCCACTTCATCCATCAATGACTACATCCACACTCACCTAACATCATCACCAAGAGCATCATCACCACCATCCACTCAAGATCCTTCATACACCCAACTTGCCATTTCCTTATCACCCATCACACCTCTTGATGCTCACTTCTCACCATCACCAATCCCACAACCATTCTTTCCTATACCTTGGGCATTGCTTGAAGCCCATGGTGACAATTGTCTTTGTTGCATCCATAACCGGACCATAATCTTTGGTCTTAGAGATGAGATACACTACATGTTTTCATCTCTTGAACACATGATTACCAACCCACCACCACCACCACCTCCACCACCTTCACCCACTACACCACCACCACCTCCATTTTCACCCAATTAAGAATATGCAATGCTTATAAATAATTTTCAAACCCTTTTTGTATGCAAGCTCCATGGAAGATCATGTACTCCTAGGACGATTATGTAGTATCATTAGTTCTTTTTTTTTTTTTTTTTTTTTTTTTTTTTTTTTTTTTTAATGTTTCCATGCCTTATGTTGTAATCTTCTTGGTTGTGTATTCATACACAACAATTTTATTAAATGAATGTTCTTATTCTATATGCTTGCTTATTGTTGTTACATATACTTGTGCTTCTAACATTTTTCTTGCAAGCGTTCCATAACTCGTTTCCTTGGTGCCCCCAAACGAGGGGGAGTACACATCAAGGGGGAGTTCTCGTCCCGACAAATTTAGATTCTAAAACTTGTCGGCATAACCTTTTTGATTCTACAAAAAGGGGGAGAAATAGATGTAAACTCACTAAATACTTGTCTAAAAACTAATTTTTAGATTTAATGAGTTTAGATTTTGTAATCATCAAAAAGTGGGAGATTGTTGATATAAATAATGCCTAAACACGTTATTAATATTTTTCGATATCTCTACGTTTTGATAATCACAAAATGTAAAATCATTAATCGGAAAATTATGACGTAAACAAGTATTTAGTTGTAAATATCTATTTCTACAACTCAAATCACTTAAGGTATGAATGAACTAATGCTTAATGCATTATATGATCAAAGGAACATTTTCTTAATAACTAGATTTTTTATAAAACATCAAAAACATTTTATATATTTTTGAAAAACATTTTTGGTATTAAATAAAAATGTTTAATCTTTTATAAAAATATGAATTCAAATTTTTAACCAAAATCAGTTAAAATGTTCCAGAAAAACCTTCCCCACAAAAGGACAAATCTGGGCAACGGACACCTTGGGCGGCCCCCTTAAAATTAAGGGGACCGCCCCCTATTTAAGGGGGCCGGCCACGCTCCAGTAGGTCTCCAGCTGTCCAGTATTTCTCCTATAAATACTAGCCTTCTCCTAGATTTTTACTCACCTTTTGCACACTAAAACTTTCTGTTTTAAAACCTTTCTAAACATTGTAAATCCTTTGATCATATTTTCTTAAGCATTGGTTTCTAAGTGATCCAAGCTTCCACCACCAAAAGTGCAAAAGAAGAACTCTACTTCAACTAGTGAAGAAGTGTTATTACTTACCTCATTCAATTGTGTTGTTGTGTAAAGTGTTGTATAGTTGTGATAAGTAGATCTAAGTGTAATTACGTAGTGGTGTTGTAAATTAGTTGTGAAGTAGTCGTAAAGTAGTCGTGAAGTAGTTGTGAAGAAGTAGTCGTGAAGAAGTCGTGAAGAAGTAGGGAAGAAGTCGTGAAGCCGGTGTGAAGAAGTCGTGAAGAAGTTGTGTATAAGTCGTGTAGAAGTCGTGAGATTAGTTCTAGCTACGATTAGAACTCGAAATCTAGCTTTGTGTCGTTAAGCCGGTGTAAGCTAAAGTTGTGTAAGGTTTCTCCGCCAAAAGGGAGTTTGTTGACATAGTGAAGAGAACTCTCAAGTAGGTGACTCGAGGAGTGGAGTAGGGCAAGGAAGGTGTCCTTGTAGCCGAACCACTATAAATCTCCGTGTTGTGGTTTGATCTTTCCATCCTTATCTTTCATTTCTTTTAAATTACTTTACTTGCATTGTTTATATATATTTGCTTATATTCGTTCATATTGATCAAGAGTTGAATTCACATAATATCGAATCGAAATTTTTTAAAAGATAAACAAAAGTTTTTCATAAATTAAAAAGACGTAAAACTATTCAACCCCCCCTTCTAGTTTTCCACATTATGTCTTTGAATCCAAAATATCGCCTCCTCAAAAGTGGTGAAACGAATCGTTAAGTTAAAACGTTTAAAACTCTTTATATAAAAATATAACGAACGTTAAATATTAAGTAAATAAAATATACAAAAATGCACGTGACGTGACGAGGAAATCGGAAAATGAGATATGGAAATGAAAATATGAATCAAGTTCTGTTGGTCCTTGCAATTTCATGGTTTTTACACATTACACCCTAACGGCGTTAGCGTTGCACCGTTAGTCCTTAATTATATAATAATTGCATTTACAGTCCACTACATGTCCAAAATTACATTCTGAGCTTGGAATATCAAATAATATCAATTTCTACCCTAAACTTTCTGTTTTGGCAGTCTCAGTCCAAGTTTTACACGGTTGGCAGTTTTAGTCCCTCAAAGTGAATTCGATTTGCATTTTTAGTCCAAATGTACAAAAAAAAATGTGGGAAAAATTATGTGACTTTTTTTGGAACTTATTTAAGTTTAACAAAGCTTATTTCAACAGCTTATATGACAAAAGGACTTATTTTTCATCTATTGGGCTTTTAACGAGCTAATTAAAGGCCCGTTAACGTTTTAAAAACCGTAAGCTTTGAGCCGAGTTGGGTATATCCGAAATCTCATTTTTAACATCGCATTTTCGTATCTAAAAGCCCTTATAAGCTATCTTATTCCAATTGCTTAAAATCTGCTTAATGGGCTAAACAACCCATGTCACAATGTTTAGTCAGTTTCAAAATTGATTCTTGCGTTTCATTTTGGCTGATTTTAAAGGTCAAGACGTGAATGTTTTTACGAGTTGTCTATATGAAATATGTAGCTAGTTAAATCGTCTATGAGGTCGTATAAAGAAAACGCATGATCATTAAGTTGAATCGTAAGATATGGGACCATTTTTAAGGCTACTTGGAACTGTTTTATATATACAAAACACTTAGAAAAATTCTAAGTGTTTTTTCCAGTTTCAAGTTATACGTGAGAGTTGAGTAGGTATGCATGCAATGCAAGTTTTTAAATGTGAGAGTGGTTTGGATGGTGACTCCTAGTCTTCCATGACTGAGGCATGTCACCTTTTTGTGGGTTACATTAACATACGTAAAATAAATAAGTAACTATATAAACGTTCGAGTGAATAACACATATGATGCATGGTGATTAACTAGCGTGCAAAATGGAATGAAGAGGAGTTTATATAAACTTACTACACCTCTAAGGGTGGTAGAGATTCGTGAGAGATCGAATGAAACACAAGAAAACAACCCACTTCGTTATATAACTTAACCCGTTATATATTTTGTACCCGTTTCTATTCGAAAAGTAATCCAATATACCACAGAGAACTCCTAGCTTTCTAGGGTATTTTTGTGAGTGAGAAAGGGTTGAAATGAGTGTAGTGAGTGTAGGGTAGAAGGTGATAGGATAGGGTAGTTTTATAGAATGGATATCACACGTTTTTTTGACTTCCATGACTTTCAAAACCTATTATTTGATCCTACTCTACATGACCAGTGATTTAGAGGACTTTGATGATTGATATCTGACATTATGAGATCCTAGGAAGGATATGAAAGAGTAGGTAAGCTTATCTCTTGTTTTTGAAATATATATATATTCGGTTTGTATTAAAATGGTGCCAAAACGGTTTTTAGCGAGTGACATTCACCCACTGTTGTCCTCATGGCGTTCTTAATATCACATTATGCTAACATATGTATTTGGAAGGTGTAGAAACAAGTGTGGTTCGAAACGGTTAACATTCGATGTTTTAATGTTATCGAGTTGGGTCAAAATGTGGCGAACACTATGGCCTTTAAACTTTAATCAAAACTCGACATAAATTCCTGAAACTTAGCATACGAATTGTCTAGTGGGTGGTGAACGAGGTGGTTTAAAAATATATACGAGTCGTGTTTGAAAATTGAAAGAAAATGGGGCGATTTGGGAGGCATATAGTCGACTGGAAATGTAATAGAAAAGGGAAACTTGGGCCCTTAAGTTGGGCTGCGTGAACAGTAGACGCAAGGAGGTTGTGGGCTGAGATCTTAAATTGGCCCTTGTGAGTTATTTGTGTATATTTAGTGTAGAACTTTTATCCGTGGTTCGCGTATGAGCTCGTCCCGTCATTTGGTAATTTACGTGGTAATGTTTTTGCGTTAAATAATATAATAAGAAAAAAATTAAATTTTCCCATAAAAATGGTGATTAAAAATAATGACGGAGATTACTATATAATTTAACGTCGTTGATTATAGGAAATTTTGTAGTGTATTACAATAACAAATCAGTTTGTTGAATATTGATTCTTAAAATGAGATTTTAGATAAAATTGACCAACAAAAGTGATAGCAAAAATACCTGCACTTGTTGTTGCCTCATTGCAACTTTGGTTTTCTATAGAGTGGTTTTCATATTGTGCGGATGTTGCGTCATTTGCTGAAAAGCTCCAGCTAGGTAGTATTTGTTTCCTCTTCTTTTGAGCATGTGATGTGGCTGTGCCTGCATTAGTTGTATTTGATGAGTCAACCTTTCTAATTAGGGCTGGCAATTTTGACACGAAACCTGTTAACACGACACGACACGACCTGTTCTTAACAAGTTTCGTGTTTGACCTTAACAGGTTTCGTGTCTTAACAAGTCCGGACCTGTTAAGACACGAATAAAATTAACAGGTTTCGTGTCTTAATAGGTCAGACCTGTTAAGACACCTGTTAAGACACTAATAACCAAACACCACTACACGAGGCAGCCCAACATCACAGCTAATCCAATCCAAAGCCCAATAGAGTATAATATAACCTCTTATCCTTATTTTAACAAACCCTAAAACAAAGTCATTCATAAATCCGCCCCCCTCACACACTCTCTAGTCTCTCCAAACACGGATCTCTAGCACAAAGTCAGTCATAAATCTGATCATCTCATCTCATCTCAGATTCTTCATCATCATCATAACCGAATCACTCAAACACAAACGCAAGTAAATCAAGACAAAGGCTTCAAGATCCGGTTCAAGAAATCACGACAAAGGCTTCAAGAAATCATACCCAACCTATTTCTTCATTTGTTGCTCAATCCGGTTCAAGAAATCAAGACAAAGGCTTCAAGATCCATTTGTGTTCGGAAAGTGATGATTTTATTTTGTGTTCGGACAGTGATGATTTTATTTTGTGTTCAAGACAAAGGCTTCAAGATCATACCCCACCTATTTCTTTAGCGATGATAATTTATATCAAATGAATAAAATCAGTGATGACAGTGATGATTTTATTTTGTGTTCGGACATAAATGTTTAATTGTTAGTTATGTGTTTAATTGTTAGTTACGTGTTATACTTATCTTTTGTAATGTTAAGTGATTATTGTTAAGGATTTTATTTTGTGTTCGGACTTTTGTATTGTTAAATGATTTTTTTTTTTTAAGTTTTAGTCAAGACTTTTATAACAGGTTTCTTAACAGGTCTTAACAGGTGCACCTGTTAATTTTCGTGTCGTGTTCGTGTTTGAGAAAAATGACACGATTAGTTAACAGGTCGTGTTCGTGTCTTAACCTTAACAGGTTCGTGTCTTACGGTTCGTGTCTTAACAGGTTCGTGTGACCTGTTATGCCAGCCCTATTTCTTATTGATCTGTTGTTTTTTTGACAAATCTTGTACTGCCTTTTCCGTTTGTTGTTGTAGGTCGACATCTAATGGTGAAACATTGGCTGGAACAAATATTTGTGGTACAACAAAAGGTATGTTTTGCGCAGGGTTTACTCTCTTTGCATCATAGATACTTTCGCCAACAAATGGATGTTGTTACTTGTCAATTGTATAATTAATTGGGTTAACATTAACTGGCCCATTAGTTGTTAGGTCATCCAAGTATTCTGGGGATGTTCCGATATTTGCTGAAAAGCTTGAGCCAGGTAATATTTGTTCCCTCTTCTTTTCAGCATGTGATTTGCACGTTCCTGCATTAGTTGTATTTTACACATTATGAGTATCAATGAGTAATAATATAACAAATCAGTTTGTTTAATATTGATTCTTAAAATGAGATTATACATAAAATTGACCAACAAAAGTGATAACAAAAATTAGCTTACTGCAATTATTAACAAAAGCTGATGGTTGACAATATTGTTTATCCTTGGTGTAGCTTTCTATAGGTAGACCTTTCTCATTAATACCAAAATATCCTTCAACACAATTGGTTTGGTTTTGGTAGCCTTCATTATTTCCAATGTAATAATTTGGAAAATAAACAGGAACGCAGCTTATATAGGGGGGGGGGGGGGGCGCCCGACCCCCCGAAATTTTTTTTGCAATGTAGGGGGTATATAGTTTTCGTGTAGAAAAATTTAGGTATATTCGGTTTCGACCCCCCGAAATAGCGTTAGGAAAAAAAAATTTAGATCCCGATCCCCCACTGAAAATTTTCAAGCTTCGCCACTGTTTGAAAATAAACAGGAACACAATTATTTTGTAAATTGGGAGCAGACACTTGTAACGTAGGATCATTGTTTCTCATATTGTACATAGAATTATATTGACTGCATAGAATCTCATTTTTGAAAGAACCTGCATTAATTATTAATGTAACTAATTTTAGGTGCACTTTAATTGAGGTAGCATAAATAATGGAGTAATTAACTTAAATTAATGAACCTGTATTAATGAAAGGTATTTTAACTATTCTATAAATGAGTTGCTATAAATGAAAAAACTAACTAAAATTACCTCTATTTTTTCTGTCTCTGGCTGTGTAGGCAAATCCGATGGGGCAACAGTTTTTTTGGATCTTTTGTTTTTTGGCAAATCTTGTGCTGCCATATCCGATTGTTGTTGTAGGTCTACACTTAATAGTGAACCATCTCCTGGAACAATTGGTTGCGATACAACAAAAGGTATGTTTTTCACAGTTTTTACTCTCTTTGCATCATCGATACTTTGTCCAGCAAATGAATGTTGTTGGTTCTCAATCATATAGTTCATTGGGTTAAAATCAATTGGGCCATTAGTATTTACGTCATTCAGGTAATGTTGAAAAGGCTGTGATGCTTTTATTATTCTAGATCTTGGAGGCATTCTATATATGTTTACAAATACTGGGAATACAGAGAAAGTGGTAAACAATTGACGATGCAGAAAACAAATGAACCAAATAATAGTTATGTATACAATATTAGTAAGCATCAATTTAATTAAATGAGAAGAACATATTAATAAATAGAAATACCATAAGTAAGTAGTAAAATGTAAAACCTTATATGTTGCCATGAATGGACACAATTCTGGGGGGTGCATGACATACCTTTTAAATAACACCCAATCCTTGTAATTACTTGGAAGATGTTCTTCTGTACAGAAACATATTAGCAGATCAGTTATGAGACCAAAAAGAAGACTAAAACACCAAAAAAGGGAGCCAAAAAAAGAGTCTGGGCTACCTGACTATATACCCTATGTTTCTACTTCGCTGCTTGTGTGTGCAGGATGATGCTAGATTGAAGAGAACAAAGCTAAGGAGAAGAATTTTCTGGTGTATGCAGGATGATGTTAGCTACATTCATAGGGAAAGCAAACCATTCTGCCTCTCATTTAATGCAGCATAATATGATCAAAGTATACCTGTACGATGGAGAGCAAAATTGGACAAAAAAAAACTGAAGTGTGGACGCTACAGTCGAACAAACTCTTTCTGAAAAGTATGTATTATATTTGCTATAGTTGAGCTAATACTGATTGTAAAGGAAGAATTATTTAAACACCCAATGTATGATTGCCATGTGCCCCACTAAGAGGATACACCTAATAAGAAGCATACAACTAACTCTCTTAATACTTGTATTTTTTTTCCCTTGTACTCACTTTATTTTGGAGGGAACTTGACATGTGTTTTTTATTTCCTGGAAATAACTTCATTTTGGGAGGGAACCAACATGCTACAGTTTACACAATAGTAACACACCGAATCTACACTTGCCACGCAAAAGCTACAGTCGACACAATAGTAAC
Source organism: Artemisia tridentata subsp. tridentata (assembly GCA_021014915.2). NCBI lineage: Eukaryota > Viridiplantae > Streptophyta > Magnoliopsida > Asterales > Asteraceae > Artemisia > Artemisia tridentata. The sequence continues at coordinate 349,035,660 of CP139504.1, read as the reverse complement.
AAAGCCAATGGATTTTTGCCAAGTATACTTGGGGGGTGGGGGGGGGGGGGGTGGGAGCACCCTTCCCATCTTTAGTATATAGTATAATAATAATAATAATAATAATAATAATAATAATAATAATAATAATAATAATAATAATAATAATAATAATAATAATAATAATAATAATAATAATAATAATAAATATTTTTTCAAACAATTACTTCAACGGAAAAAAAGTCATCTAAATCCTTTTTAGCACCTTTAGTATTAAAATATAGAATGCTTACATAAAAGGGCAAATGACAAAAAAATGCATCGACACTTTTTGTGATTGTGTGTAGCCAACTATTTTTTTTCTTATTATGTGTACTGAACTTTCAAATTTCGATCATTGTGTGTATTTTGTGACTATTCTGCCATGTAAAATGACCATTTTACCCTTCAAAATTTGAAAAAATTAAGGGGAAAATGATCACAAAATACACACAATGATCGAAGTTTGAAAATTCAGTACATACAATAAGAAAAAAAATAGTTGGCTACACACAATCACAAAAAGTGTCAAGTTCGATGCATTTTTTTTTCATTTGGCATACATAAAACAAAACTCTTCATTGCATTCCTAAGTTTTGATGAGAAAGAAAAGAAAAGAATAAAGCAATATATTGTATTAAATTGTTATTCATGTTCTTGTGTTAGAGGGAAAAAAAGAAAGTAATAAAAGAGTTTTTTTTTTTTTTTTTTTTTTTTTTTTTTTTTAGAGTTTTTTTTTTTAACTTGTGCCACAATTTAAGCACATCAAAAAGACACATGGACTCACGAAAAGTACAAAAAAGTACTCAGCGACTCATGAATTTTGTGGGTCCTTAAGTATTTTTTTGTGGATCCCTGAGTACATTTTGTATTTTTTTGATGTGCTTAACTTGTGCCCCTTGGACACAAGTTTAAAAAACCAATGAAAGAATAATGATTTATAATTACGCCTTACGTTAATATATTTATGTTAGATGTTATAACATTTAAGACATTTGCATTATTGTGGTTTCTAAGTCTACGTTTATGTGTTTTTAAGTCTACGTTTTCAGTTTTAACACTCCAGCAAGCCCGTGTCTCAGCTAAAATATTAAAATTAGTCATTTTTACTATTTATGACACTTTTACAAGTTTTAGATTTTTATGTTACCCAGTATCGCATTTTTCGCGTTTTTAAAGCCTTACGTTTTAATTTAAATACCCAACTAATGCACAAATACACACACTTTTATTTAATACTTAAAAAAACACAATTACGTTTTAATTTAAATACCCAACTAATTTCCTAGGTTTTCTTGAAGATTTTAAAAGAGTTCTTGCATGTGTTAGATTTAGCTAGATTTAGAGTTTTGGTTAATAGATCTAAGGTTTACAAGGTTGTTCATTGATTTGGAAGATTTGGGTCTTGATTGTTATTGATTTTAGATTAGTTGTTCTTGCTTCATTACCACCACCACCAATCCTTGTAAGGATTTATTTTTCCACATTTACTTTTTTGTTCTATTTATATTTGCTCATATTCGTACAATATTTAGATTGATTATACCTTGTAATTAGTGGAACACACATTAAGAAACATGTTTTAATCATTACTTTCTGAGATAGAATCAGACCAGTAGCAAAATGTGTTTGTTGTCAAATATCAGTGTGTTTCTGGGTTGAGATAAAAATATAGGGTTATAGATCTATGTCTTAGCTTCGATTTTCCGGGTGGCTCATCCTGTAACTCCACCTGATGAATTAACTAGAAAATCTTTCGTAAAAGTAGTCCATATTTGAGTAAGATTTCACTCGTGTAAAAGTCCAAATTTGTTTACTAAACCCACTATTGGTGTTCAAAGAGAAAAGTTATAGGACACTTTAACTTAAACGTGGCCGCTGGAACGGGATCAAACTGAGTTGTAGTTTGTAAAATAGCTGTTTTCGTGGAACTAATTATTGCTGTTAATTACCAACTATTGACAAATAAGGGTAAAATAGTAAATTCACTTAGGTTATGCAACTTTTTGAGTAATGGGACCCACAAAACTGATTTGTACACTCAAAAAACCTTTTCGTGGGCATAAAAACCGAGTCATAATTACGGGTTAGGAGAACCGAGCTCAACATGTTGGGTAATCATACTTAAAACCTAATACACTTAAAAATTAAGGCTTATAAAACTTTCCTAAAATGACAACTTTAGTCATTTTCCTTTTATAAACTTTAAAAACCTTAAGTACAAGGGTATAATCAATGTGTAAAGTTTACAAAACTCATTTTCATTCATACGTTGTTATTTATACGACCTAAGACGCGACATATATTTTAGGTTGCTTCTAGGAATTTTTCGGCTTTTCGTTATCTCTTATCTCGTTACTTTGCTTAAGGTGAGCATTCACAGTCCCCTTTTTTATCGTTTTACTTATTTGGGGAGAAATGCATAACTTGTGTTTTTACTTGAACTATTTGAAATTGGTTTTGAACCTTATGTAATATTTTGAACGCTTGTGACTTGTTTTGAACCATTTGGTACATTTTGAACTTACGACTTGTTGTGAACTTATGATTGAGCGTACTTTTGAACTTTACGTGCTTCTTATTGGGATTGTATATAATAGTTGTTATGATGTATCGTTCGTACATTCACATTGTTAGTCCCTGATTGGTTTGTCGTTCGCATTCCAATTTATACGTACCGTTCGTACGGCTCCTTGTTGATGGAGCAGTAGATAGTATGGATAACGCTATTAGAGGTCGGCCAACCTCTCATTCTCATGTTCAATGGAATGCATGTTATTAATTTTAGGGGCTTATGTTGCATAACTTTATCATATACATGGTGCTCTTATTGTGAACTGTTATGACCTCGTGTGATTAGACTGCCATGCGTACTACTTTTATTATGGAAATGTATGTGAACTTATATGTTACAAGTCTTGTATGGGCGGGACTTGTAATAGGATGATTGACAGGACATTTGCCATGAGGACTTTCTCTAAAAAAGATTTTCGTATAAAGACAATGTGGAGTTTTTGAATGGGTAAAGTTGAGTTTTGGAAGGCAAGTGATTAAACCTGTGTCTGTTTGCCCGGATCCAGCGGATCCTTTTCAATAGGGATCCGGCTAACAGATCAGATGAGAGCGTGGAAACCATAAGGGGGGGTGAATACATTTCTGATGATGTACCCTCCGAACGGGTCGAAGAACTCCCCTTCGAGCCTGTAGAAAGCCCTCCCTTCGGAGGCCCAGGTTAATCTTCTAACACGTTTCATTGGCGTAAAACCATTCACCTGCGAACTGGTTACCATGTGGGAATCCGCCAATCGAAGCCCTAAGCCCTTCGGGGTATTCCTGACGAAGGGACTAGCACGAAGGACCATCCTGACCTGGTTAAGCCCACGTCTCCTCTTCCCTTTGGCTTTCCCGCCAAAACAGAGATCGTGGGCTACAAAGCCCTAGCGGTTACCACTTTCCATGGGACGCCCCCATGATCTTCGAACAATGTGCAACCGCCCACTATGTCCTATTTCTCCCCTATAAATAGCATAGTCGGGCCAAAAACTAAGTAAGTTAACTTCACTCTCTCAATTTACGACCTATATTACCATTACACATACTTACTCGCACGCCGGAGGTGGTTCGCAGGGTCCAACCCCTGCGCAATCACTTAACGTAGTGTCCTCGTATTTCTTATTTTCAGGTTAAGAACAAGCTTGGCGCAATCTCAACACCCCATTATTCCTTTGATCACCATCGAAGGCTTGGTTGGCAATTATTTGTTCAATCAGTGGCGCCATCCGTGGGACCGCTACAATTGGTCTCGTTAATTCCGAGCTTATAACCTACCAACCAATTTCACTATTATTCCGGCATGGATCAAGGGAGAGAAGATACTCCCCCACCGGGTTTCTCTACCTTGACACCAATACCAATCGACGACTCTAAAAACCTTCCCCCAATAACCGCTTCCACCTTCACAACACGTTCTCACCCAGAAATCACAACCAACAATGATGCTTCGACATCAGCCAACCCAGAACCTGTCATTAGCCCAGCCTTTGTCGAAGCCAACCACGAAGTGTTGGAAACCCTTTTAAGGGCTCGTAACAGGCAAGTCAGGAATGCTGAGGTGCGAAGGGAGTTGGAATACTCGAGTGATGAATATGATGAAGAAATGGAGATGGAGCCTAGGCCTCCGACCCAGGGGCCAACCCTATCGGCCTTAAGAATTGGGTCTCCAATCGGTCGAAGGCTAAGCAAGAGGTCCGTTGGTTTCGAAGGAGTCCTCGAGAGGGCTCTGACAAGAAGAGAAGGGGCGGTTACTGAAGGCTCTAACGGTAGGAGCCAGCGAAGGGAAGAAAGGGGGGTGACTTTGCCTCCATTGCTAGCAGCTCATCTTAGAAGGACTGAAGCTGGGGTTCCGTTGCAGCCTTCTCACGCATCAGGCGTAGAAGGCAATCCGTCTACAATTAATATGGGAGGAAATCTTCCTCCCAATGGTATGTACCCCTCGTTCCAAACTCAGTCTTATCCTCAAAATTTATGTCCTCCAGTAAATGGACAGCCTAATAACCCAAGCTTCCCCCAAAATTATGGGAGCATGCCCTTCGGCCATCCTATGGCGTACCCTCCGTACGCCATGGGAAACGGTTACCCGTTTGCCATGAATACACCTTATCAGTCCTACCCAAGCCAGACTCCTATGGAAATGCCCCCAAACAGCAATCCATACAATACTGTCCCCGTGTACGCACCACCTTATAATTGTCTATATTCAGACCCTATGGGTTCAGCTACACCTTTCGTTAGGTGGATAGAAGATTACCCATTGCCTGATGGGTTGAAAATGCCTTCACATGTCGGGACTTATGATGGGAAGGGGGATCCGGACAATTTCTTACACTTGTTCGAAGGGGCTATCAAAATGCAAAAATGGGTTATGCCGGTGGCCTGTCATATGTTTACATACACCCTACGGGATTCTGCTCGTATTTGGTGGAATGGGCAAAAGCCCGGTAGCATCGTCAACCTTGATGATCTCAAAGCTAAGTTCCGGTCACACTTCAGTCAGCAAAAGAAGTTCACAAGGACTCATTTAACGGTGCACAACATCAAACAAAAAGATAACGAAAGCACAAGGGCCTTCGTTACTAGGTACACCGATGAGACTTTGCAAATTTTGGGTCTTCATGAAGACCAGCGTATTTTGGTCTTCAGAATCGGAGTTTGATGGAATTCTTGTCCACTGACCTTCCGACAACTTACAAGGGGCTGACGGAAAAGACATATACTTGGATCGAAGCAAAAGAGGTGTCCACTAATGGGGCTCCGATAGACAAAGATAGCAACAACAAGTTTTCGAAGCATTCTTCGTGGGAAGGGTCCAAAAACAAGAGCAAGAACAGAGACAGGTTTTCTCCGTACAACAAAGGCCCGAACCATGGTTTGTTAAGCAGTCTAACGAAGTCTCCAAAGGAAATACTTGCTACGGAGAGGGCAGCCAAAGCCTTCGAAGCACCTCCTCGCATGACAAGTAAGGGCAAAAACAGGGATACCAGCAAGTACTGTCACTTCCACGAAGACAATGGCCATGATACGAACAGTTGCAGGGAACTAAAGAAACAAATTGAAGAGGCCGTAAGATCTGGGCAGTTGGCACACTTGGTGAAAGGAATCAAGAAAGGCAAAGAAAAGATGACCGACACTCAAATGGCCAAGGATACTAACCCTACCGAAGCCCCCATACTAATGATACAACGGGGCGAAACCACTTCGAAAAGGAAAGTACCGGAGCCGGAAGCAAACGAGGTAAGGGAAATAACGTTTTCCCCCATCACAGGCAAGATCCCTTCGAATGATCCGGTAGTTATCCAAATCCTAATCTTTAGCCAAGAAATAAGCGGAGCTTACATGGACTGCGGAAGCCCTTGTGAAGTCATATATGAACATTGCTTTCGAAAGCTCCCGTCTGCGGTCAGGTCTCAAAGGGTTGACTCAAAGATGCCTTTAGTAGGGTTTTCTGGCGAACATTCATGGCCTCTAGGAGAAGTTCCGTTGGAAGTAACAATTGGAGAGGGCAAGGTTGCAAGGACAGAAACCCTCATGTTTACTATCGTAAGGTCCAACTCTCCCTACAACTTGTTGATAGGAAGGACCGCCATGCAAAAGATGGGTATAGTAGTCTCCACTATACATGCAGCGGTGAAATTCCACACACCCTACGGAATAGGGACGGTATTTTCTGAGCACGGCCCGAAGGATAGCAAGAAAAAAAAAGGAAAGTTCTAAAGAGCTTACGGAGGATGCTATCAGGGGTGCGGATGTTGAAAAATATATTGTTACAAAAAAGCATCACGCAAGACGAAGGGTGGTAGGCGAAAAGCAACCTCCAGCTAGTTCCACAGCGTACTTGAAGAAGCCACACAAAGCCGAAGGGAAGGTTTTCGAAGGAACACATTCTAGGAACACCAGAACTCCTCAGGCACCTGTGACTGATGACAAGCTCTACGGCAAAGAACATCAACTCAAGAGGCCCAACCCATTGAGCCAATCAAGCAAGGAGTCAAAGCCAACCCTTCGAAGTTTAAAGCAGCTATTGATCTACCAGCTCCGAGGTCATTAAAAAGACGTGATAGTCCAAGCTCCATAAAAAATCAGACATCCGCAGGAGTTCTCAGCGAAACACCTTCCAGACATAGCCAAAATGGAGCAACTCCCCCGACAGCAACGGAGGGGTGGAAATTATACACTGACGGAGCCTCAAGCTCCGATGGTTTCGGAACAGGCTTAATCCTGATTAATCCGGAGGGAAAGGAGTACAGTTATGCACTACGTTTTGAATTCAAGGCCACAAAAAATGAAGCAGAGTATGAAGCCTTGCTGGCTGGCCTTCGACTCGCAAAGGGCATGGAGGTTCATGACCTCTCCATCTTCGTCGGCTCACTTTCAGTCACTAGTCAAATCAAGGGTTCTTACAGAGCAAGGCAGCCAATAATCAAGGAATATTTGAACGAAGTTAAAAAGCTCCTTCAGGGTTTCGAACGACAAAAAGTAACAAATGTCCACCTAAGCCAAAACAAAAAGGCGGAGGCCCTAACCAGATTAGCATCGACTGCTTTTGCTCATCTACCCAGGGAGGTTTTAGTGGAAGTATTGGCCACCAGGTCAATTGCACGAAGTGAAACATCTGATGAAGGCTCCAGCTGGATAGCACCAATAAAAACGTACTTGATAAGCGGCATTTTGCCTGATAATTCAAAATCAGCGCGAAGAATCAAAGTCAAAAGTCCCCAGTACAGGCTCATAGGCAATAATCTCTACAAAAGGCGTCTTTCATCTCCTTGGCTTCGTTGTGTCGAATTAAAACAGGCTTCAAGAATTCTCTACAATGCTCATGAAGAATTTTGTGGAAGACACACAAGCCCTAGAGCCATCGCCTCGAAGGTAACAAGGTGGGGTTATTACTGGCCATCCGTACTAGAAGACGCAAGGGAAGCAATCAAAACATGCATGGTATGTCAGACACACTCCAAAGCCCGGAAACCATTAGAGTATGATGCGACATCTAGCATGACAGTAAGGCCTTTCGGTCAATGGGAAGTCAGCATAATCGGACCCCTACCAGTAGCTCCCGGAGGGGTACAATTCTTGATCATAGCCATTGACCATTTCACCAAGTGGGTCGAGGCCAAGCCGTTGGCATCAACAAAAGGAAAAGATGTGGAAGAGTTTATGTGGGAACACATAATTTTCAGATTTGGAATCCCACAAGTCATCACCTCTTATGAGGGGACACACTTTGCCGAAGGAGTATTCCCCTCTTTCTGCAAAAGCCTGAATGTGAAGCAAAGGTTCGTTTGTGTTGACAAGGATATTGTCCTCGAAATCGAGATGAAGCTAGGGCAATATCAGCATAAGTGGGCAGACAAACTTCCCAAAGTCCTGAAGGCATATAGGAATTTGTCCTTCGAATGAAAGCAAGCGAAACCAAGTGAAAGAGCCCATCGTCAAAAAAGAAATGCTGTGGCAACAAGGCATACAAGCTCAAAGGGCAGGAAAAAATGTGTCGTGAACAAGTTTGGACATGACACCAACTCTCGTAAGTTTTGCATATAAGAACTTACCTTTCTTTAAAAGCACTTAGTTGTTTTTTCAATTTCATGTAACGCACTCTTCTCACATGGGAAAGAAGCATTAATGGTAGGTGTCTAGTGTTCATTTCTTCAAATGATGTAATCCTCCCTACCCACTTAATGATATAACATATTTCCCTCAAAATCTCTTGTTTCGTTTTATACAACATAGATTGGTTCAGCCAAGTACTTTACAAGTTTCAATGTCGAAGGATGAAGCAAGGCGCATATCTTGTATAACAATAACATCCATTACAATTCACATTAACTTTCCTATGAAGTCTTAGGGTATTAAAAGCCCTCTGTAACTTAAGGATAAAGACGGAGTGGGTCGCGACCCTCTGTCGCAGTCAAATTATACGATTGCATAAAATCTTGGTCCAAAATACACACAATAAGGTTATAACCTTAGGTTGTATGTTTACGTTCTTGTAAGGAGCGTAAGAGAAGATAAACATGGCATCAAAAAAGGAGCATATCCCTCCAAATTGATATTCATAAAGACTACGCACAGGCGTAGCTATCATCAAAAGAGATAATTGTTTAAAGTTATGGGTCGAAGCCCAGACAAACTATTCCAACAGGCACACGCCTGATAAAAGCATGATAAATTGTCTTAAACAAAGGCACCAGCCTTTAAACATAACCAAATTGTTTTTAAAGGGTACACGCCACCCTTACAGACTAAATTACTGCCAACATGGCAGCCTTCATTTGTTGATGGAAGAGTTCGGATCTTCCTGGTAGTCACGGACTTGGGTTTCTCAGACAAAGTTCTTTTGCTTGGAGACGGAGGTTGTATGCTCTTTGGCTTTTTGGAAAGGAGATCTTCAATGGAGGCTGAAGGATCTTTGGTTGCTTCGGTAAGAAAGGGGTACACGGCCGTGGTGAATGCGTTACCAGCTTCATCATACTCCCGAACGGAATTCGGACGATAGTATGGTACCTCCGAAAGCACAACTGGTTTCTTGGTTTCAGCAATCTCCTCCAAAGTTGTGCATTTGCCATGGAATATGGCTGCATTCACTAGCCTACCCACAACCTCCCTACCTCATCGCTATGGTATAACTCCATAGCAATATAGGGGATAGCCTTCGAAACAACCTCAGCCCTATCTTTTCTCAAACTTTGGCATTCGATCTTCAACCTATCAACCTCTTGACAACGTTTAGCATCCTGCTCCACTAGTCTGGCCCTCTCAGTCTCCAACCCAGTACATTTAGACTCCAGGGCACTCACCTGGTTTTCATAGCCAACAACCTTAGCTTCCTCCAACTTCAGTCTACCACACTCAGCCTGCGATTCCTTAAGCTGTTTCTCAAGACCATCAATCTTGTCTCGAAGAACCTCGTACCTTGGGTGTTTCTCAAAGTTCTCCATGGCTTCGTCGCACCTCTTCTCCAACTCAGCATAACTCTTCTCCCTTTCTTTTTCTCTGGCAACAACAGCAGCAACCTCCTCCTTCGCCTCCTTGACTTTGTTAAGCAATCCCCTGGTGCGAAAGCTAAGATGGCTGTCCAGCATTGCTTGCCTGATATAACTTTTGTCGTTGAGATCGCAAAGTTTCTCAATGGACATCTTATTCATTTTACTCCTCCATGAGGCAGGAGTGACATTCTCAACAAGCAAGCGGCAGGAGAGAGCGTTTGGCAGTTCCTTCGTATCTGGCAAACCTAAAAAAAAAAAGAAAAAAAGAAGAAGCAATATAAGCCAAATACGCAATATTACGGAAAGGGAGGAGGACTTGAAGAACTTTCACTTACCCGGGATGTCATCTTCATCAACCATTTTATCTGGCGCATACATAATGGCTTTCCCACGAGCTTTTTCTGTTTTTTGTTTGACATTCCTCGATGAGGGTGTAGGAACATTGGGTTTTCTTTTTGGAGCAGTCTTTGCAACTTTGGCACTGGTACCTTTCCTTGTTCTCACTCTATCAGCAATGCCGGAGGACCCTACGATCCTGAGCTGATCACTTCCGGAAGGGGTATCATCAGAATCACCAACATCCTCCACTAGCTGGGGGGCTTCCTCAGTACCAAGGGGTTTGATTGGGGGGAGCACAACAAGAGGCTTGGGTGGAGAGACATCAACATCATTATTATTGACAGAGATGGAAGGAGATCCCACTCCGTAACTCGTATCCTGAGGATCCCTTGGCATAAAGCTAACTTCCTTGGCACCTCCGGCCACAACAAAATTACAGAAAGCCATTCCTGCACAAACAAACGAAAAGGAGATGAATATCAGCAGATAAGTTACTCAAATTATTTAAATAAGATATATACATACTTTGTTCTTCACAAATTATTTCAGGATGCAACGGAGAGCCTTCCCAACTTTTAGCAATACCAGTCATGAACAGGATAGGTTCGGGGAATGTCTGGACATCAGCAGGATGTCGTGCAAGTCGCTGATACAAGGGCTCGCTCCTCACATCGTAGGGCAAGGGATCATTATATTTCTTCTCATCATACATAAAGGCCTCGTCAAGCAAAGCTGGGTACTCAGACGGTATAATGGTGCTTTCAATATAAAAGAACTGACCTTTCCAGTTTCTTATGTTCGAAAAAGGTTTCGTTAAAAGGATGGGAACATCATGTTCACTTCTTTTGGCAATAGTCACCCAATCCCCACCGGGATACAAATTAACAAAACCCCTAAGAACATTCAATGAGGGCTCATACCCATAAGCTTTGCACATCACGATGTAAGTAGTAAGTTTGGCTAGCCCAAATGGGTTAAACCTGGAAATGTGCACCTTATAGTATTGCAAAAACTCTAAAATCAAAGGATGAAGTGGAATCCTAAGGTTTGATTGGGTAAACGCATGAATGTATAATCCTACGTACCCTTCTGGGGCATCAAAAACACTTTGTCTTTTACTAGGACGAATGATTTTGAGTCCAGATGGTAGGGGGTAGTCACGCAGAAAATCAGTCAACGTTTCTTTAGACAAGGTGCATGTTTGTTCCCTAATAATCCTTTTGGCAGCCATACTCATAACAATAGAATCAAGTAAGAAGCTCAAAGAAAATGACAGAATTTTACCTTTTTTGTTCCAATGGAAGCACGATAACACAGAGTTGTGTGTATATTTTGGGCGGAGGTAAAAGTGTTCTAGGGTTTACCGTATCGGAGATTAAATACTCATGAAATCTTTGATCATAACCGAACACGTGTACATTTTCTTTGCTATCTAAGCGGATCTCAAACGGGTGCTAAATTTGAAATGACGTTTTACGATTACCGAAGAAATGGTAATTAAGGGTTTGCAAGTGGGCGGATAATGATGGTTTCGCATTTAATGCGGAATTCAATTTGATGCTTTATCTTTTATTTGTTTTTGAAATAGAATGGATAGAGTGTGACATGTTTTTTGAGTCGAATGCAATTTATACTCGCACGTATATATCACTTTCGACTGGGGGGCTTGATGATGTACCCTCCGAACGGGTCGAAGAACTCCCCTTCGAGCCTGTAGAAAGCCCTCCCTTCGGAGGCCCAGGTTAATCTTCTAACACGTTTCATTGGCGTAAAACCATTCGCCTGCGAACTGGTTACCATGTGGGAATCCGCCAATCGAAGCCCTAAGCCCTTCGGGGTATTCCTGACGAAGGGACTAGCACGAAGGACCATCCTGACCTGGTCAAACCCACGTCTCCTCTTCCCTTTGGCTTTCCCGCCAAAACAGAGATCGTGGGCTACAAAGCCCTAGCGGTTACCACTTTCCATGGGACGCCCCCATGATCTCCGAACAATGTGCAACCGCCCACTATGTCCTATTTCTCCCCTATAAATAGCATAGTCGGGCCAAAAACTAAGTAAGTTAACTTCACTCTCTCAATTTACGACCTATATTACCATTACACATACTTACTCGCACGCCGGAGGTGGTTCGCAGGGTCCAACCCCTGCGCAATCACTTAACGTAGTGTCTTCGTATTTCTTATTTTCAGGTTAAGAACAAGCTTGGCGCAATCTCAACACCCCATTATTCCTTTGATCACCATCGAAGGCTTGGTTGGCAATTATTTGTTCAATCAGTTTCCATTAAAAAACTTAAAAACTTTTTGTATCAAACACCCGATCAAGTGTGACGTAATATGAAAAGTGTCAACAATGACCATACAACATCTATAGATGGTATAAAGTAAAATACAACACAAACACAATCAAACCATGACACACGCATAATCAACATATTATAAGCAACAAACCACACAAACATAAACGCAATGCAAATATAAATATAAAGCGATATAGAATAAAATAAAAGTAAAGAGATCAGTAAGAAGGCGCAAACCGGACACGATGCTTTATAGTGGTTCGGTCACGAAGCTCCTCTTCGTCCTACTCCACTCCCCGAGTACCCAACTCGAGAGTTACTTCACTAATCAACAATCTCCCTTCAGGCGGAGAAAACCGTTCAACGTCGCTTATCCTTATTTCCGACGCTAAGCTAAATGTCGAGTACTAATCTTAGCTAGTACCAATCTACCACGATTCACACGATCTACTCACGATCTACCCGATCTACCCTTGATCCACTTGATCAATACACAAGCCCACAAGCTACAAGAGATCTCCAAGATCTCAACAAGATCACAATGATCTACTCTCACTTGACTCGATCTACCCTTGATCCACTTGATCAATACACAAGCCCACAAGCTACAAGAGATCTCCAAGATCTCAACAAGATCACAATGATCTACTCCCACTTGACTCGATCTACCCTTGATCCACTTGATCAATACACAAGCCCACAAGCTACAAGAGATCTCAACAAGATCACAATGATCTACTCTCACAAACTCTCAAAAGAAAAATGAACTTGATGTATGCAAGGATACAACAAGTATTTAACAAGTGTTACAAGTGCACTAACTATAACTACAACACTTTGTATCTTTGTGATACTATGTGTTCTTCTCTTGCACTAGTAGAGGAATGAATGTGATCTCTTGGTTGGATGAAATGATCACTCTTAAACAAACTAAGACTCTCTAAATGATCAAAGAAAGTGATCTAAGTAAGAAAGGATTAGACCAGAGAAAACTAACTGGAAAAATCAAGATGGAAGTGTAAAATGGTCCACTATTTATAGGAAAAGAAAAAACTAGCCGTTACGTACGGACGGTACCACTAAATACCAGACGGTACCACTAAATTTAGTGGTACCGTGGTACCGTCCCAGACAGGGACGCTCCAAATTTTGTTTTTAGTGGTGAAAGTTTATTTGGGGAAGTTTGGAGCTGATTTGGGGGGAAAATAGCTATTGGGACTTTTAAACTTATTTTTCAAAATAAAATATTTCTTTTTAATTCAAAAATAATTTGTAAAATGTATTTTTGAAAAAATGTTTTGTCACATTAAAAATGTGAAGTTTAGAACAAAAAATTTATTTCTTTGATCATCCGTCAAGTTTAAATTTGTTTGTTCATACCTTGAGTGATTTACGTCGGGATGAAAATCTACGACTCTGTTGAAGCATACTTGAGACGTCGAGAGATGTTGATGTAAGTATGCTTTGATGATTTGTGTTTACAAGTAACTTGCACATTTTACGTTATGCATTACAAGTTACATGTTTGTCATTTTTAAAACCGAAGAAACCGTTTAGTTTACATATCGTAATATCTCCCTCTTTTTGATGATGACAAATATGTAAACCGTAACATATAGTAAAATGTAAAAGTTACCTGTTTACACTCCCTTCTCCCCCTTTTGTCGAAGCAAAAAGGTAGTTGCCTCAAGCTCTCCCTTGAATTCACTCCCTACTCCCCCTTATTACACTACTATCCTTTCTTCCCAAAAAGGCGAGCTTGCATCATCCCAGTGAAGTCTTCTATCACCACTATTAGAAAGACTCTGTGCTATGTATTCAAATACTCCCGAGCTCCCCCTAGCTCAATTCTCCCCTATGGTGATTGAATCTCCTTGTTTATTTACCTTAGTATCTAGCGGATCCATGCATCAAATTCTTACAAAGGCTTTTCCTACATCAAGGGTTAGCTTCGTGCAACATAATATATAAAAGAATAGGAGCAACATTATAGGGATAGAATACTCATAGCAAGACATGCAAAGGTTAAACTATGCTAAAGTATAGCTACAAAAAAAATGAGTTTGATGAGGTATGTGAGCATATCAAAGTATGTTAGAGGTTAGACACGTGATGAAAGTGTACCAAAGGGATAAAAACGAAAAAGAAAGTCCAAGACAGTTGAGCGACATAAAAATATGAATGCGTAATGCAATTCAAAGACACTAGAGAGTCACAACTTGACCGAAAACCTAAGGTGTAATTGTTCAACCCATCACACTAACAAGAACGAGATTCGTTCGTTGACTGACACATAAAATGACTTCTTCCAAGTTGTCATTGGGAAGGCAAGTTCTAACAAACCTTTAGAACAACATAATCATCTACCTAAGATGATTGTTGTTAATGATAGTTTATTGATAGGACATACTCTAAATGATTACTATTATGACAAGTCATGCCATAATGTAGACTCGATAGAAGTTATACAAAAAAAATGAAAATGTGAATGATAAGCACCTAGATGGAAATGATTCCATAAGATGAGACGTGTTGGATTTGACCTTTGAGGAAAGGTGGGAAAAGACGGTTTAGATTAATATATCGTTTGCACTGATAATGAGATGCATGATATATTTCAAAAAAGAAAAAGAAAATGTGCATGTGATCCTAACAGGGTTGTGGGTGGATATCTCTAACGGGGTTGAGGTAACAAAGTTCTAGATTTCTAGTTTGGATGATCCTAGTTGTGTGTTAGAGATAATTTGGTGCATGAAGGATTTCGTGTGATTGTGAGGATTGAAGGTTATTGAACTAACTATCACTATCTAAAGTGAGGAATAGTTGTAAGGTTTGAGTGAAATGATCGATGGGTTGAAGCTTCTTAGACTAACTATCACTGTCAAGTGTGAAGTGTAGCTAAAAGGTTTGAGTGAGATTAATATAAGGGTTGAAGGTTTTGAAACTAAATATCACTGTCAAGAGTGAAGTTTAGTTATAAGGGTTGAGTGTGATGATGAATGATATTAATGTGAGGTTTGAAGATGAGATACAAGATAAGCTTGCAATGGTGAGGCCTTATATAGGCAAGAGTTGTGGGATTCGAATTAAAGTCGGTGGTAGTGTCCTATGGTGTATGTGAGTTTGCAAAATTTTGCAGATTTGAGGTTAGGGATGCAGGGATCTAGAGGAAACAGTGAAAATTTGTCAAACAAGGGCACGGTACCACTAAATACCGCACGGTACCGTTAAATTTAACGGTACCGTGGCCTATTTAACGGTACCGTGAAATGGAAGTCACGAATTTTCCTGTGCAGCCTAGTTCTGGGCAGCTAAAGGGAAGTTTTCTAGGGAATAAGAACCACATTTGTGTGTTCTTGAGAGTGTTTGTTGAAAGACTATATGAGTGTGTTTTCGCTCCCCCTTAATCTATGACCATCCGGACAAGATGTGAAAAAAAAAATACAGAGGAAAACAAACGTTGACGGAAGCGATGAGCTTAGTAACGTCATGACAAGTGGTGGATAGCATACAATAAACTTCACCTTTGAAGTCACGTAGCTCTTCTCAATCATTGTAAATATTCATAGAACATTCATATGATGAGGCATGTGATTACGTGGAAATATGCTAAGGGTTAAGAAGATAAAATCTTCAAGGTTGTGGGGTTAGTGATAAGGTTCTAGTGGGGTTATCTATGTTGATGAAGAAGGGTTATCTCAACTTATCCTAGCGGTTCTTCGCTTGAAGTGTGTGGAAGATGAGCGGGATGCGGAAGCATTGGTAGTGTAGAACTAAGGTTGAAAAGTGTAGATAAGTTGAGAAGATACGGGATACGGATGTAACCAAATATATGGTGTGTTCAGTACCATGCGGAAGTGAAAGGGGTAAAAGCTAAGGAATCAGAAGATAGACATAATCTATTCTGATAGGAGACGGTTCTGGTTCAAGACTACATCGAGTGGGTTTCGATAGTGTTTTTGAAACAGTGAAAATTGAAAGCAAAATAAACTGTCTCAGCAGACAACGGTCCGACAGTACCGTTAAATTTAGCGGTACCGTCCCCTATTTAAGGGTATCGTGACCTGCTGAGGTCAGTTTTGACCCAGAATTAGATTTTTGACAAAGAAATTTCACATATGTTATGATTTTTCTGGACCTTAGATTAAAGGAATTTATACTAAATAAATTCTTTTATGAATGAATCCAACGGGATTCGATGAACGTTGATCGAGAATGAGAGATGACATTTAATTGCATTTCGAAAATTAAATATACTTTAAATATTTCGGATGAAATATTTAAGTTGTCATTGGAATTTAAGAGGATTTTACGAATAAATCTCGCTGATTTAGTGAGACTTTTTGACACGAGGAGAGAATTTATACCTAATAAATTCTTTTTATGAGATGAACGGTACTAGAGAGAATAGATGACTTTTATATTTTCGAGGAAATACATAGGTAGTCATTAGAGCGATGTGAAGGATGACTTAATATTTCCAGTGAAATATTTAAAAAGTCATGAGACGAGACATAAGATATGACTTCAATATTTTCAGTGAAATATTCAAGTAGTCATAAGAGGAATGTGAAAGATGACTTAATATTTCCAGTGAAATATTTAAAAAGTCATGAGACGAGACATAAGAAATGACTTCAATATTTCCAGTGAAATATTCAAATAGTTATAAGAGGGATGTGAGGGATGACTTAATATTTCCAGTGAAATATTTAAAAAGTCATGAGATGAGATATGAGAGATGACTTCAATATTTCCAGTGAAATATTCAAGTAGTCATAAGGGGAATGTGAAGGATGACTTAATATTTCCAGTGAAATATTTAAGTATTCATAAGAGGGATTTAAAGGATGCATTTGAACACATGGGAATTGTGAAATTCACGGAATGTGTTCCATCATTCCTAGACCTAGACGAAGATGGTTAGAGGATTCTCGTTTGAGAGGTTTGGTTGATTTACGGATTTTGATGTGCTTCGCACGCGAGTGTTTCACGGGGTTTTGAAAGACGTAAAGCAAGGCCTATGGTGCTGATTCGCAGCAGGTTTTGGGATCTTAAGAAGTGTATATTCACACGAGGATGAAAGGAACTACTAATCACTTATATAGTAACTCGTGAGTCCTTTATCGCCCGAAGGTTGATGTTAGCTTTTAGCTTTTGGATGAGCGTTTTAACATATGTTGTTAAAAGGATTAAATATGATGTTTCAGATATGACATTTAACAATTGCGATCGCAAGTTAAACTTACTTGAATATTTTGGATGAAATATTTAAGTTGTCAAACCTACTCCGAGTTCTACTGGGTTTGTATCTAACCTCCCCATGACAAAGGGTGTATTACTTGGAAGAAAGCGAAATGATGACCAAGGAATTAGGACAATTTTGCGACTACTTTAACTTATAGGCTTTGACACTAGTGTATGACTATATGACGTCTAAGAGTTCATAGTGATAGGCATACCTAATTCATAATGTGTTAAAAGGACATAGTGTGGGTGCAAAATTGGACAAGCAAATCATGTAAAATGCACATAAGGAATAAATGCAAACATCATGCAAAACATGATAATCATTTAGCATTTAAGATCATGAAGACATTCAATCATATCTTACGAGAACATGTTATCATTTTGAAACACATATGTGGGATGCAAGTAATCTAGGTTCGCTAAGGAAGATCCTAATTACTACTTGTTCAAAATGAAATCTTAACGTGAGATAAAGTTCACCGATGTAAACTATCTTTAGTCAAATGTAGGAATGAAAAATTTTCAAGTTAGAGAATGAGTATGAGACTATCACTAGTGGTGCCCAATTCAGGCTAAACACGACCATTTTTACGGGTTATACCACGAACCCAACTTCTCTCCTGGAAGCAATTCAACCGTTAGGTCAAATTGAATTTCTAGTGCGATAGGTTCTCCAGTAGTCATTCTCATGTTAGAAAAATTCAAATTCCTATATTTGCCTATCGAAGTATAGCAAAGATGATATTAGCTTATTTCGCTAATACATGGCCTAATATGACTCAACTAACTGTATTTTGAAAGTCGGTTATGAAGATGACATGTCTTGCACAACTTCTAACAAAGGCAAACAAAATGTTTTAATATCGTGTTTGAGATTTAGAGGTTATTTGGTGGAGATGGTGCATTTTATGACTCTTGGATGACATCTTTGTTTGTTGAGTAGTTACATGTTTTTTTTGGGTAAAGGGGAGTAATCCTGCACCCTGGTAAATCGATTAACCAAAAATGTTTAAGTACAAATGGAATATGGCTGAGGTGCCATATTAACCTCAAGCTAAAAAGCTTGATAACCACCTAACTCGAGTGCTTAAGACATGCCAAAAGCACTTACAAAACTAGAAACAAAAGAATGTATCTAGAAAAAGAACTGAAAAATAGCTAGCCAACAGAAAACGTGCGAGATGAACTTGCCCCTGTATTAGCAAAGAGATTGGTCGATTCATCAAACACATTTACCACAAGATCTTCACCATCTTCATCATCCATCACCAATGCAGCATACAGATTAGATGTAGTAACATTAACTTCCTTAGAAGCATTACCAGTAAACTTCAACTGAGACGATGATGTAGATGCGTTACCCATAGTATGAGCTCCCTTCTTAGGTTCACTAGTAGCTGCCTTAGGAACAAATTTGAACTGTTTGACCGTAGTACCAACAGATTGATTCCCATTAGTAGCCTTGGGTTTACCATTCTTCTTTTTTTTACCCACCTTTTGAAAACCATCAGTATCCAGCTCCACAGTAGGAGTAGTAATATGAGAAGTAGAAACAGTAGAAGGACTAACCACCTGTGTAGGAGGCCTCACCACCTGTTTAGGACATTGATCATGGGTATGACCAAATATTTTACATAAATTGCACCTGGGGGGACTCCATTTATACTCAACACGTATAGTCTCTTTATTAAAACCCTCCCCAGTGAGTGAGGGGAAACCAATGGTCACAGCCTCCACAAGATCAAATTTAGACTTAACCTCAATAAGACATCTAGCAAAACTACTTCTACCCCACGAATCCTTACACATAGAGCTAGTGTAAGAATCAAGCATTACAAGCTTACCAATGAAAGCAACAATCAAACTAATACCATCCTCTTCAAAGACTTGAAGAATGACATCATGCAATTTAACCCATACCGGTATGCTAGTCAACTCTTCCTTACGCAAACAAGTATCCATAGACCATTTCTTGAGAATTATAGGAGACTTACGTATCATCCAAGGACCTTCTTCCAAAACAGCTTCTAAACCAACCAAAGTATCAAATTTGAAGAAAAAGAATCCTTTGGAATTCATCATGATCCTTTTAAGACCATGTTTTGCCCAGTTACTCCTAGCATAGTATTCAACAACAGGAAACGCCATCCTTTTTCCAATAAAATAGCCATATAAAGTATGTTCCAATCGAGAACTAACTTTTTCAACCACTTTACGAGGAATAGAGAAGTTAACACCTTCAAATACTGGTTCAGGGTTAGGAGACTCATGAGGCGATGTAGGGATCGATGGTTGAGCAATAACATCAGCCAAATCTTGTAAAATATCCATTACCCGTACCCGAACTTCCCTATCTAAAGTAGACCACAATGGATACTTACCTTCTTCAAGCCCCTTAAGGAACTTGTCAATGTCTTCATGATTACCAAGTGTAACACCAAACAAATCATGAATATACTCAGTACCCGTGGCGTTCATCTCTCCCAATTTTTCCATCTCTCAAAACCCACAAATGAATCAAAACAAACCTCTCATCATTGATGATCGTACCATGTAAAATCACAATAAAAGCAACCACGGACCCACGTTAATGATTCACCAAAAAACCTTAGTCAATCAAATAAATAGCAAACATATGAGTTAATAAAGCACCGACCCACTATTGATCACAATAATAAAGAATTAAATCAACCAATATGTTAAGTCAGATGGAAACAATGAATCACGATTGAGTAATAATATAGGTACCCAACACCACACCAATATTGATCAATATAATAATTAGATCAATCAATATGTTAAGTCGGTGAGATACAATGAAGAATTAAATACCACGTTGATGATTAATGAAGAAGAAGAATGATTTGAACGATCGTATGTATTTTCTTCAAAAAATGGCCAACCTTGAGAGAGTTTTCTAGTTGTTACATGTTATTTTAACATGATTTGGTTTCCTAGAACCAAGAGATACTCTAATGTGATACAATGTAGAATCTACTACATCGTGAGTGTTTCAAGAATGCTCCTTTGCATATCTTGATAAAGGAATCTAGTAAAGGTTACTTACCTCAATAGATCTTATGAGTATTATATTTAAAATGAGACATATTGTATATTTCAACAAATATGCTTTTCTAAGAGGAAACTTATCACTCTTACGAATGCTTAGTAAAACAAATATTTTAGTGTATGACCAATATTACTTGTTTATGCAATGACACATGTTGTATTGGGTTATTATTCAAATCTAATATCCTATATTTGTTAACAAGATGCAATGTACTCTCTTGTAACACAACCGTTCATGTTACAAAGGGAATAAGATGCATAGGATATAAGTTATCCTTTGTCAATCTTTTGATCAGAGAAATACATGTGATATTCTCAAAGGTTGGTGACTTACATAATAGTTAATAACATATTATGTGTGACACTTTTACTAGACATGTGATTTTGAGTGTTGAGTCGTTCATGAGCAAAGTTTACATATGTTGTTTGTTTGCTCGTGTTTGGTTTTTTGGAAATGACACATTTACTAATTGCATTGCAATGTAAATTACTTGTATATTTCGGATGAAACATCCAAGTTGTCAATCCTACTTAGTTGTGTATTTTATGCATCTTTTAAACATATTAGTTTGATGTTTGGAAAACAACCATTGGACAAGAAGACTCAATATGACATCTTCAACACAAGTGTGAGTTATGATCCGATGCATATTATTTTCGTCTTGAGAGGAAGTCATTATTTTCATAACAACCGAGTATGATTGAGTATGTAGATTCAAGATAATATATTTCGTTATATTTTGATGTTATCTTGATGCTATACAAATAATGACTCCAATTTCATGTCCATACTCGAAAACTTGTCAATTAGATTCGATGATGATATCAATCATAATTTGAATAATGAATTGATATGTACTCGTAATATTTCTTGACCCTCACGATCACTCCTTTTAAAAAGAAAATAAAAATTTATGGAATGTGTTCCATTTATTCTAATACTGGTTGTATGTGTGAGGTTAATGACATATTAACTTACTACTTCGATATTGTCATTTATTTTTATTTGCGAAAAAATATTTATATTATTAAGTATAATATTCTTAGTTTTTCGACATCTCATTAGTATAAAAATAATTATCTTAACTATTTTTATACAACATACGTAAAATACTAAATGTTTAAAATATTTTGTATGTGTGTTAGATCAATGCAAGTTTAATACATTTTCTTTTACTTAAATACTAATGTATTAATATGATCTTTTGTCTTGTTTAGACAACCCACGGTCAAGCAAGACAAAGCAAGACAAAATGATATAATATTTTGGAGATCATGTTACGGATTTTATGAAAGTGTTAAATATTTTGAGGTGATATATTTTTAACACTTAAACCTTTGGAAAAATAATTGTGTAAGACAATATCTTTCGACACACATGATCAATCAACTTAGTTTCTATTCTTAAGAAGGTTACCAAAACATTTTAAAACTTGCAAGATGTCGAATACACATATGCAAGAAAAGTGGTCTATGCCTATATGCAATGCAAAATCAATTAAGCAACTTAGTGCAAGAAGTCTAGTCTAAGTCCTATTAACGCATAAACTAAAAAACTAATAATTAACACATAGCAACAAGGCATGTAAAAAGCTTGTGATTATAGATATAATTAGCTCAACTAAAGATAACAATAAACACACAGAAATATTAACTAACAATACTAAGACACAAAGAAAAACAAATAGTCACTTAGCATAACACACAAAAATACTTATTGTCATTTTGTGTATTAAGTATGACAATGTATACTAAGCTTGATTTTATTTGAAAACGAATTGGTTTCCTCCTCATTTCAAAGATTTTTACCAAGTCACTTTGAAAACACATCAAGGTTCAAAAGTTGAAACGCCCTTTTTCAGTTTAACCAAAAATTTACGCAAATGGCATGACCAAAAAGACCTTTAGTTGAAAATCAGTGACTCTAATATACTTTCATTCATAACTAATTCAAAAAAAATATTTTTCAAATGAAAGTATACTCAACTTCATTTAAAATGATGGGTGACATGACTCCTACGGACTTATGGTTGATTTTATATGAATTTCTGAAAATGACCCAATACTGAAAACAGACAGACAGATGCACGGTACCTTTAAATACCCCACGGTACCGTTAAATATAACGGTGCCGTCCAATATTTAGTGGTACCGTGACCTATTTCCTGATTCAGTTTATTATTTTAGTGCGGCGACTCGACGGAAAGATATAAATTTAATAAACTAGATACCGAACATATAAAGTATATATTAAGCATCATTTCCAAGTTTAGGACTAAGAAAAACATTTACGATAATACTTTTACTACAAAATAATGGTTTGTCCCAAACACTCTTTTCAAAACCGCATGACTTAACGACTCGTTCTAAAGACATGACCGGACACTTACAAACTCTATTTTTTTATTGGTTTAAGAAGACCTTCAAGCTAGTATGACAAAGTATACTTAAAAACAAAACTTGTAAGTATTAAGCAACTAAATACTTTTCATATTTTATCACCTTCATGGGTAATTTGATACATGGATCGTACTCAATTTTGAAAACCATTTGTTTTAAAAATTTGAGCGACGTAGCTCTGGTACCAATTGTGGAAACCGTAGAGGGGGTGAATATGTTTCCATTAAAAAACTTAAAAACTTTTTGTATCAAACACCCGATCAAGTGTGACGTAATATGAAAAGTGTCAACAATGATCATACAACATCTATAGATGGTATAAAGTAAACTACAACACAAACACAATCAAACAATGACACACGCATAATCAAAATATTATAAGCAACAAACCACACAAACATAAACGCAATGCAAATATAAATAAAGCGATAAAGAATAAAATAAAAGTAAAGAGATAAGTAAGAAGGTGCAAACCGGACACGATACTTTATAGTGGTTCGGTCACGAAGCTCCTCTTCGCCCTACTCCCCTCCCCGAGTACCCAACTCGAGAGTTACTTCACTAATCAACAAGCTCCCTTCAGGCGGAGAAAACCGTACAACGTTGCTTATCCTTATTTCCGACACTAAGCTAAATGTCGAGTACTAATCTCACGATCCATACGATCTACTCACGATCTACCCGATCTACCCTTGATCCACTTGATCAATACACAAGCCCACAAGCTACAAGAGATCTCCAAGATCTCAATGATCTAGTCTCACTTGACTCGATCTACCCTTAATCCACTTGATCAATACAAAAGCCCACAAGATACAAGAGATCTCCAAGATCTTAACAAGATCACAATGATCTACTCCCACTTGACTCGATCTACCCTTGATCCACTTGATCAATACACAAGCCCACAAGCTACAAGAGATCTCCAAGATCTCAACAAGATCACAATGATCTACTCTCACAAACTCTCAAAAGAAAAATGAACTTGATGTATGCAAGGATACAACAAGTATTTAACAAGTGTTACAAGTGCACTAACTATAACTACAACACTTTGTATCTTTGTGATACTATGTGTTCTTCTCTTGCACTAGTAGAGGAATGAAGGTGATCTCTTGGTTGGATGAAAGGATCACTCTTAAACAAACTAAGACTCTCTAAATGATCAAAGAAAGTGATCTAAGTAAGAAAGGATTAGACCAGAGAAAACTAACTGGAAAAATCAAGTTGGAAGTGTAAAATGGTCCACTATTTATAGGCAAAGAAAAAACTAGTCGTTACGTATGGACGGTACCACTAAATACCCAACGGTACCACTAAATTTAGTGGTACCGTCCCAGACAGAGACGCTCCAAATTTTGTTTTTAGTGGTGAAAGTTTATTTGGGGAAGTTTGGAGCTGATTTGGGGGTAAAATAGCTGTTGGGACTTTTAAACTTATTTTTCAAAATAAAATATTTCTTTTTAATTCAAAAATAATTTGTAAAATATATTTTTGAAAAAATGTTTTGTCAGATTAAAAATGTGAATTTTAGAACAAAAAATTTATTTCTTTGATCATCCGTCAAGTGTAAATTTGTTTATTCATACCTTGAGTGATTTACGTCGGGATGAAAATCTACGACTCTGTTGAAGCATACTTGAGACGTCGAGAGATGTTGATGTAAGTATGCATTGATGATTTGTGTTTACAAGTAACTTGCACATTTTACGTTATGCATTACAAGTTACATGTTTTTCATTATTAAAACCGAAGAAACCGTTTAGTTTAAATATCGTAATATTTGCACTAACAGAGGGGAGAAAAATGATTAGGATCTAGCTAATGCAGCCCTATGTTTCCTGGTGTAATGAGTGTGAGAAGATGTCTTAAATGAGGAAATCCTGAGTGGTTTAAGACTAATGATGAGGGGTTGGCATTAATGGTCTTTAGAGAGAAGAGAGAAATCTTAAGAAGGCCAATAAGTGAATATGGGTTAAGATAATCATATCACTAAGTGTTAAATGTTTGTAGGATTCAGGGAAAGGTGATATGAAAATTTTAAAAATTATAAGAATTAAAAGATTAATTTTAGAGCATTTTGAGAGAGAAATGGTTGAAATAAATTTATGAAAAAATTATTTATTGTGTAAGTGAGTGTGTAATGTTCAGAGAAAGGTGATGCAAGATTCGGAACTGAAAAATGGTGGTTATTTTGGAGATGATAAATCATAAACATCTCGAAAGAAACTTAAGTTATTCCTAAGGGATCAAAAGAGCTACTAACCTCAGGGTCAGCTCAAATGTGACTAATAGGAGATGGATAACTAGTGTAATAAGGCTTGGAAGGTTGAGAGAGATGAGACACATGATGTGTTCTTCTTTTGATGAAATATTGATGAAAAATAAGTGTTGGGTTAAAAGGCTTGAAGTAAGTGCGGTTTTGTGAGTTGATTTTAGCTAAGAGATGTTTACCTATGTGGTGGTATTTAAAGAGTAAGAGACACATGTATATGTATTCTTAAAAGATAATTATGTGAATGAATTTCCCTCCCCCATAATTGGTGGACATCCAACATAATAAGTTCAGCATCAAAGAAGATAAGAAAGAGAATTGTTTAGAAGGTTGTTTCGGTCAATGGAAGCAATGAACTAAGTATAGTCATTACGAATGGTGATTAGCTTATAATGAACTTCATCCTTGAAGTCATGTAGCTCTTCTCTATCAACGCGAGATAATCGTTTGATGAGGCAAATGGTTTTGATTGACTAATAAAAGAAAGATCAAATTTACTACTTGTTTGATTTGTAATCCTAAGGCGACGCAAAGTATTGCCATTGTAAACTTACTTTAGGAAAGAATAGGAATAGAGATTTTTCAAGTGAAAGAATGAATATGAGATTATTACTAGTGGTGCTCAATTAAGGCTAAACACGACTATTTTTACGGGTATACCCAACTTCTCTCTTTGAAGCAATTCAACCGCAAGGTCAAATTGAGTTTCTGGTGCAATAATTTCTCCAGTATTCATTCTTCAGGTTAGGAAAATTTGTATTCCTACAATGGCCTATTGAAGAGTAACAATGATGATACTATGCTTCGTTTTATTAATATTATGTCTAATGCAACTCAACTTAATGTATAATAACTAAGGTGATGAAGATGTTTAAAAGAGTTGTTGATCCCGATAATGTACTTGATCGAATTCCCTTAACTTATAAAGGTTAAGTTATCTTAGATAAATCTAAAACAACTATATAGAAACTATCTTGAGTTTATCAAATACTATGCGGAATCTAGTATTCAATATTAAGAAGAACTTTGTAATGTAACACAAGAACACAATTAAACAAACAAAACATCTTCAATATTATTGATGAATAATACGAATACTCTCCTAGTATTAGGGTTTACAACCTTGAAGCTAATCGACTTTAAAAGAATTACGTATCTATCTCAATGCCCTAGGACTTCCTTTTATAGACTAAGGAGTCCTATTCGGCTTACAATAACTTTCTATACAAGATAAATCTTTTCTATATTTATCTAACCGACTATACAATGTATATCTCATTAACAGCATTAACTATAACATAATATAGTCTAACAGTCTTAACTCTTGCTCTAGCAGCATTAACCTTTCAGTAGTAGTAAGTTCGTACTAGCAGTACTAACTTTTGTTCTAGCAGCACTAACTACTTAGTTTATATTCCCTTGAAGTTCTCAGCAGTTGTAATGTACACTAGCAGTCTTAACTTCCACAAGCAGTCTTATCTTTCCCACCAGCAGTATTAAACACTTATAGCATTTTTCTTGAAATCCAAGAGTAGTTTTAATTCTTTAGAGAAGAAGTAACAATCAACAGCATCTAGAAGTCTTTGAATCCCAACAATCCTCCCCTAAACTTGATATTTTCTCCTAAAATCATTAAGTTTCATTCAAAGCTTTAACCATCACTAGGAGAATGCTTCCAAACACTTCATTTTTGATTCTTCAGTTGTATGTAAAACCAAATAAGATGCAAGCACATCTGACTATCATATTCAACTGAAACCTTTTCATTCAGCATCATTTGCATTGTAGCTTTTGATAGAGGATACTTTTTCTCAACCAACATCCAAATCTGAAGTCCCTTCATTGCCACATAATGAACTCCACAAATATCATACAGCCTCCAAAATAAGACTTCATTTCCTTGCTGATCTTGTCATCATCTGAATGTGGTTCAAACATAACTTTCAGATCTCCCCAAAGAACTCTATCCATAATGTCAGCTGGCCTTGTAGGTCCATATTTAGCCTTAACCAACTTTCATAGAGTTTCTAGGTCCTCCATATCAAAGCTTTTGAGTATCTGTCCAAAAGAAATAAACTTCTGAGACTTTTCACCAGCTCTAATTATCTCTCACCAAGCTTTCTTTCCCTGATAACCAACTTTCCATTCAATAATGATGTACTTTGTAGACTAAGGTTCAGCTTCTATAGGTATCTCCTCATCATCTGATTTGATTACCATATATAGTTTTAGATTAGGTGTTCCCTTGTCATTTCCCTTGTCATCACTTTCTTGTTGCTCTTACTCCTTTTGCTCATCAAGTTTTTGCTTTTTAGTGCTTTATGATTCTAGCTCTTCACCTGCTCTCTTTGAACTCCCCACCACCTCCTCTGTTTCCATAGGAACAAATGTGTTTACCCTATTGGAAACCTTATCAAATACTTCCTGAATCTTCTCAAAACTCATATTCTTGAACTGACTTGGCTTCCAATGATCCATATTCCTGAGATAAGTACACATTAAATTCTTTTTCTGAGCTTTGGTTGGTGGTTTGTTCCTCTTTTCTTCTGCCCTCTTGGCTGCAAAGAATTTTCTTTTCTTCTCAAAGAATTCTGCAAGTAATTTTGCCTTCTCAGCCTCAGACAATCCTTCCCTTTCTTCTTGTTGCAATCTTTGAGCCGATTCCCAGTCCGCATCACACTTAGCTTGTAAGTCTACCCAATCATTTATAAGCGCAATGTTCTTGGCTTCCTTCTCAGCTGCAACTCTTGCCTTTTCAGTTATTATCCTGTTCTCTTCCTCATATTCAGCTTGCAACTGTCTTGCAACTTCAGCATCAGCTAATTCTTGTTCTTTCTTTGATAAAGGCTTAACCACAGGTTCTTCAATCAGAATTCCCTTACCCTTGCCTTGTGGTTGTTGTTGAATAATTTTTGTTGTTGTTGTTGTTGTAGATGGATCTTTGATGACAACCCCTTTAGTTGATGGTTTTGTGCTCTTCAAAGAAGTAAGGGCTTGAGCCAAAGTAGTGAGATCATCTTCAACAGTTGCTTCAGTAGCACTAACAGTTGTTTCTTTAGCAGTAACACTAACTGATACACTAGCAGTAGAAACTTCAGTATCAACAGCATTAACATGAGCAGTTTCAACCATTAGCTTAGCAACTTCTACCACTTTATCTACATTAATCCCAGCAGTTTTAACTGACTCTACTTGCTCTTCCAAACAACTTCAGCAGTATTAACCTCTTTATGTTCAACAACAAACTGAATACCTTCATCCACAATATTTTCAACCACATTATCAATCCCAGCATCCACCATATGAGTATCCTCCCCTGCACCTATGTCATCATTCCTCCCTTGTTTGGAGGCATCCTCCCCCAAACTTTGTGCTTCATCTGAGGATTCTACCCTTGATGTAGTACCCACCTTAAATAATCTTTTCAGTTTGTGAGTGCTTGACCTCTTCCCCTTTTCCAACTGCTTAACCCTCTTCTTCAACTGTGTTGTCTCCTGTTGTTGTGAGGATGTAAGTTTCTCGAGGCCAAGAACTTCCTTCTGGAGAGTGGTACAAGTTTCCATCAATTCCTTTATAAGTTGCATACTACCCTCATTACTTCGGATTGTGTTACCTATCCCGAGAGGTGAATCATTGGGTAAGTTAGACTCAGTCTCAAACGTAGTTTGAGCATCTGAGCCCCCCATGGTTTCCTTTTGGCTGGGACCATCACCTGAATCAGTTCCATGGGAACTAGATCCATTAGATGTTGCCTTGGATTGGATCTTATTGATGGTACCACTGTCCTGCTCTGCATCTAAGCTAGTAGCAACAGTGACAGCCCTTTCCAAAATGTTTTCCCTCTCCTTAGAGACAGCCTCATCTGCAACCATACCAGCACTAGAATGAGGAATCTCAGTGCCCTTTGTTTTTGTGATCCTACGTTTATAGGTCTTTTGAGGTTGTGATGATGATGGTAAAATGGTGGGTGTGTGATGGGTATCATTTGGGATTACTGAACCTTCACCCATTTAGGTTTGGGCTAGTGCCACCATTGTTGGAAACAAAGGTGTCACTTTCCCTGAAAAGTCTTTTCCCACCCTCTTCATGTTTGCAAAAATCTTTTTGGTATGAGAGGGTGCTGGATAAACTCTTTTGTGAGTTTTCTTATCAGTAAATTGTTTGTCCATGAAAACTTGTAAAAACCTTGGATGCATATAAAATTTGTTTGTTGATTTATCCAAGTTCTTAACCATATTATCAAAAAATAATTTTGAAAAATTGAAATTTTGATTTGTAGCTAAGCAGATTATGGCAGAGGCCATATTGCTGCTAAACTCATTCCATCCAGTTGTCTTTGGACTAAGACACTGTAAGATAATATGGATTAAGAATTTCCACTGTGGGGAGAAGTTTTCTTTGAAAAATTTCAATGAGTCATTTTTCTTCTCATATCCCATCAATTCAAGGTTTTAAAAAATTGCATAATTTGAGAGACACTCAATACTATTTTTATCATCTGCTAGTCAAAGAGATCTTCTAACAGACATTTCAGTAATAAGTATATCTTGGCCATCTACAACAACCTTAATTTGTACTTCATCATTGAGTGTTATGGCCTTAGCAGTAGACCAAAACTGTTCAATATGTGAAATATATATAGTAGGGTTTATTGTTAATGCATACCTTATAGGGTTTGCATTTAAGAAATCAATTATTTCAGTAAATCATTCAGACTCTTTTGGCTTTGACAAGAAGGCTACCATGTTGTGGGTATCTGCAAATGAAAGGTTCGACATTGCGATTAATTGATGTTTTAATTAATGGTGGGTTTTTGTAAATTGATTGATAAAAAAGGAGTTAGGGTTTGTATTCGAGAGAATTATGTGCGCGTGAAATCGATTAAATGAATGATTTGGGGATTTAAACCCTTAATCGAATAAGTTACAAAAGAGTCCCTCGAACAAAAAAAGCATCAGTAGTAACCTCAACAACACTAAGTATGCCTAGCAGGATTAACTTATGCCGAGCAGTAGTAACTTGAGGCATCAGTACTAACTCCAATTCCAAACCAATCTAACACTTTTCTTTTGCTTTTCCTGCAAAATGTTAGTCCAAAAACCACAAAAACACAAACCATAACAATATTCATAATGATCACAACATGATTAGACTGAACAATTTTAAGTATAACCAACAGCAGAAACTAGCAGCATTAAGTATAACTAGCAGTACTAATTACACTTAACAGCAGAAACCTTTTAATCACTTAAATAACAGTACTAATCCTTACAAAACTTTAAAAAAACATAAAGAGATCAAAAACTTTAAAGATTTAACATTCCAATACCAGCAATCAAATATTGAAATCTACTTACATCAAAAGCTTTTGTAAGCAAATCTGCCACATTCTTGTCAGTATGGATTTTAACCATTTGGATTAATTTCTTTTCATTGCAATCTCTTATAAAATGATGTCTGATCTCAATATGCTTTGGTTTAGATTGAAAAACAGGATTTTTAATTATGCACATAGTACTGTTATTATCAATAAAGATTTTGGTATGCATAAAATTGTACCCATAATCAAGCAATTGATTCTGAATCCAAAGCACTTGTCCACAGCAACTAGAAGCAGCCACATATTCAGCTTCTGTTGTGGAATTAGCAACCACAGTCTGTTTCTTGCACTACCATGAGATCAATCTACATCCAAGAAATTGACAACCACCTGTTGTTGACTTCCTATCCAAGCTTGCTCCAGCATAATCACTATCAGTGTATGCTTCTAAATCAAAAGGAGAATCTTTTGGATACCAAAGGCCCAATTTAGGTTTACCTTTCAAGTATCTAAAAATCCTTTTCACAGCATGAAGATGTGAAACCTTTGGAGTGACTTGGTATCTTGCACATGCACACACTGCAAACATAATATCTGGCCTTGAAGATGTGAGGTACATCAATGAACCAATCATTGATCTATACAAATGAACATCCACTTCTTCACCATCTTCATCCTTGAGCAAAGGCTTTCCAGTCTCCATAGGTGTGCTTGCAGTCTTTACATCTGTATACCCAAACTTCTTTAAAATCTCAGCAACATACTTATCTTGACTGATAAATATGCCATCCTTCTTCGGTTTTACTTGCAATCCTAAGAATAATGTAAGTTCTCCCATAGAACTCATCTGAAACTTTTCATGCATTAACTTCTCAAATTCAATGCACATCTCCTTCTTTGCTGAACCAAAGATGATATCATCCACATATACTTGAACCAACAAAATATCATCTTTGTGCCTTCTAATGAACAAAGTCTTGTCAATCTTTCCTCTGTGAAACCCATTGTCCAAGAGATATGTTGACAAGATTTCATACCATGCTCTAGGTGCTTGATGTAGCCCATATAGTGATTTTTCAACTTTATAAACTTTGTCAGGAAAGTCAAGATCTTCAAATCGTGGTAGTTGACAAACATAAACTTCTTATTCAATATTTCCATATAGAAAAGCACTTTTGAGATCCATCTGATACACCACAAAGTCTTTAAATGATGCATAAGCTAAGAACAGCCTAATTGCGTCAATTCTTGCAACTTGGGCAAAGACTTCATCATAGTCAATCCTTTTTTTTCTTGTGTGTACCCTTGAGCTACCAATCTTGCTTTGTTTCTTACCACAATTCCTCTTTCATCTTTCTTGTTCCTGAAAACCCATTTTGTACCAATAGCCCTCTTATCATTAGGTAACTCCACCAAAGTCCAAACCTCTTGTAACTTGAACTGCAGAAGCTCTTCCTGCATAGCTTCTATCCAACTTGGATCATTCAATGCTTGAATCACCTTTTTGGGTTCTACTTGTGATAAGAAACAAGCAAACAAACAATTTTGGAGATCTTTATGACTGTTTCTTTGTTTAATAGTTCTGACAAACAGTCCTTGTTCATTCAAATCCTTGGTCATCTTCCTTGTTTGTACAGCTGAATGTACATCTCCAATCACTTGAGTAAGAGGATGTGTTTTATGAATCCTAGTAGTTTAATTGGACTGACTGGAATTGTAGGATCCAAGTTGTTAATGTCAGCCTCTTTACCATCAGCTTCATCATCAATATCCACCCATACTTCTTCTAAAGGAGGCATGTCTGGATCCCATGAAAATTCATTGCTTTTATTCCCATCAATAGCATTATCATCTGAACTAGCAGTATTAACAAATGAACTAGCAGTTTTAACATTGTTAGTACTATTTTCCTTACTAACAGTATTAACATCATTAATGTTGTCTTCCTTATCATCCTTCTCTTGATCATCACATTCAGTGTCTTTCCTTGGTTCATCATCAACCTTCCTTTCATCATCACTTGAATCATCATTATCACTTGAAGGTTTGACATCATCCTCTTCAGAACGCTTTGGATCTTGGGTTGAGAACGGTGGATCAGCAGTCCACAATGGTAGCAAGATGTAATCTTTTGCAGGTTGTGTCTCCTTACTAGCTTGACCTGCATCAGTATTAGCTTTTGTACCTGCAAAACCATTAGACTGTGTACCTGCAACAACTGGCTCATAATTCATTGTCTTTGTTAGTGCATCAATATCAAACAGTCAATTTGGTCCACTACATGCAACATTAGGTGTACTCTCCCTAAACTTAACATGCATGTTGGGAATTAAATATTCAAGATGTCTAATATCGGGTTCTAATCCAAGAAATACTCTAAGTGTAATTCTGCTGCTAGTGCATTATGGTTCCTGCTGTTAATGTTGTTCCTGCTGCTAGAACATTTCATTCTGCTGTTAGTGATAAATGACTCTGCTACTAGGCTTAGCATTCTGCTGTTGTTGATCTTGCTGCTAATGATACTTGTTCCTGCTGATAGCGATAACTCATTGCTGCCGATAGTGAACACTCTGCTGCTAAGTGGATAAGATCGAAAAGATATTTATTGTATTTTGGTCAACAATATACGGTAGATAATATCTTACCCCATGTGCTTAGTTAACAAGTTGTATACATAGATACATGTTGTATCTTATGTACTGACACTCAAAAGGATAAGTTAACAAAGTAAGTCGGCTAAGACTTTAAGCAATATGTAAAGATCTTTTGGACTATAAAAGAGATCTTAGTCAAGTGATATTAGTGTTAGAGAGAGAGTTAGTCAAGTGTTCATGCATATGTTATTGTAAGAACATATAACTGTTAGATAAGAACAAACACAAAAACATCACAAGTTAGAAAAACTTAAGATTCAAGGTTGTAACCCTAGTGATATTTCAAGATCACTCGTATTATTATCTTTAATAATATTGAATCGTTTGGTGATAATCTTTATGTGTTCATTGCTAACTAACAAACATAACAATTCCATTTCCATAACATACACAACCTTCTAAGATTGGTTGAGTGAATTCCGCGCACTTAATCATTTTAACACAACATATCATACACACAAAGTCACAAGGTTTAACCACCTTAATCGTGTGTCCTGGATCCTAGCAAGTGGTATCAAAGCTCAGGCTGATATTGTTGTTTTTAGAAGAAACAAGAAATGGATGTACAAGATGTTCAAACAAATGTTGCTGCAAAGTTGCCCATGATCAAACCCAATGAGTTTGAGTTATGGAGGATGAGAGTTGAGCAATATTTTATGGTTCAAGATTATGCTCTTTGGGACATAATTCAATATGGTGATTCCTTCACTTTAGGCTATTCAGATGTTCTTGTTGAAGGGAAAACAGTTAGAAAAAGAAATACTGGACCAGTTTCCAATGATGAAAAGATACAGAAGAGAAATGATCAGAAAGCAAGAAACTGGTTGCTTATGACTATTCCTGGTGAGCAGATGCTATCTTTTAGCAAATATCTTGATGCAAAAACTCTTTTTGAAGAGATTTGTGCATGGTTTGGTGGTAATGAAACTACCAAAAAGATACAGAAAACTTTACTAAAGCACAAATTTGAAAATTTTACTGCTTTTAGTAATGAGTCTCTTGATAAACTATTTTCAAGACTACACAAGCTTGTCAGTCAGTTAGCTGTGTTGGGTGTTGAGACTGAGAAGGAAGATCTCAACATGAAGTTCTTGAAAAGTCTACCTAATGACTTCCATACTCATGTTATTGTCTGGATGAACAAACCAGAAATTGAAACAATGAAGCTTAATGATTTGTTCAACAACTTTAAAATTGTTGAACAAAGTCTAAAGAGAGGTGGAAATTATGGTACTAGTTCTGGGAATGTTGCACTCTTATCAGTTCCTAGTGTTAGTCATTCAGAGGAGGTAGATGAAGTTGAAAGTGTTTCTAATGCTACTTATGGTGGTCCTTCTACTAGTTTACAAAAAGGATATTGCTGGACTTGGAGATCCAACATTTTATGCCTTTATAACCAGTCAAGCTAGTGGTTCTCCTCTAAATCATGAAGACCTTGAGCAAGTAGATGGTGATGATTTGGAAGAGATGGATATTAAGTGGCAAGTTGCTTTACTTAGCATGAGGGCTAAGAAGTTTTGGCAGAAAACTGGAAAGCAAATTACCATAAATGGTAATGATACTGTTGGGTTCGATAAGAAGAAAGTGGAATGTTTTAACTGTCATAGGTTGGGACACTTTGCTAAAGAATGTAGAAGCCCAAGGAAGCAGGATAATAGGAACACATGGTATAAGCAAGAGAGGAATAAGGAAGTACTGGTGGAAGAGCCAAAGGCTATGCTGGCTATTGATGGTATTGGATATGATTGGAGCTCTATGGCTACTGAAGAGGATGCACCAGCAAATGCTGCTCTTATGGCCACTGAATTTGCTCTAATGGCTTCTTCTGATTCAGAGGTAGATACCATTCCTACTTGTACTAATTCATGTCCTAATCTTAGCAATTATGAAGACATTAAAAAGAGATTTGATGCTTTTAGAGAAGAGTTAATTGATGCCCTTCATAATTTAGCTAATCATAAGAGGTGTGTAGGAGTTTTAGAAAAACAGATTCAACATTTTAAAAAGAATGAATCTACGTTTACTGATGACTTAAATGCTTTAAAAAGAGGAATAGCATTTAGAGATGAATTACTTAATGATCAAAGTAGACAGTTATCTGAAGTCAAAACTGAAAAAGAAAATGTTAAAGTTACTATAGATACTTTAGCACATGCCTCAGAAGGAATGAATAAGATTTGGGAAGCTCAGGTAATTGATAAAGCTAATTCAGGTGTAGGTTACAAAACTGTCCCTCCACCATATAGAGGTGTTCCTTCACCTCCAGGTGTTGACCTAGCACATACAGGTTTAGCTGAGTTTCAAGAACCAATCATAGAATATGGTTCTAAGGCTAGTAAGAGCCTTAAGGTAGCAAAGATAAGTAAAAGTTTAGATAAAACTTTACTTTATCAGGACAAGGTGTCCTTTGCTAAGAAAGGAGAAACTATAGTTGTTGAAGATTGTACAACTGATAGTGATGATGATGAAGAAGAACAGGTTATGTCTAAACCTGTTTTGGTTAAGAAAGTAGGAACAAGTGTTCCTAAGATAGTCAAACACAATACTTATAGGCCTAAATCAAACATTAAGCATGTTAGGCAACCAGTTAGATATTGTGAGCAATATAGAACCACCAACAAGCCCAGAGGTAACCAAAGGAATTGGAACAACCTCAAGTCTAACCAATTAGGTGATGACTTTGCTTTTTATAATAAAGCTTGTTACACATGTGGTAGTTTTGACCATCTTGCAGCTTTCTGCAACCAATGGGTATCTGGGTATGAAAACCATAGAGTGAACCTTAAAAGGCAAACACCTAAATCTCACTTTCACTCTAGTTTTAAGAAGACAAACCCTAGAGTAGTCAAAAACAAGTCTGGCTCAATCTCAGATCCTGCTGCTAGACTAATGGATCCTGCTGCTAAACAAGTTCATTCTGCTGCTCGACCATTTATGACTATTAACCCAAAATCAACAGCTAAGGGTGCAAAAACTTTTTTTAAACATGCACCTACAACTGTTCTAAGGCCCATTCAAACAAAGGCAGTGATCCATAAACAAATTTGGAGACCAAAGAGTTCAACTACAAAGTTAGCAGACTCTGCTGCTAAGCATGTGGTTCACTCTGCTGCTATGGGAAATAGGGCAAATGCTGTTAAGGCCTCAGCATGTTGGATTCTTAAATCCAATGTTGCATCAACTTCCTTAAAAGATTGAATTATATTGATGCAAGAGGCAGATCCAAGTCAGTAATGGCTTGGATCCCCAAAAGAAACTAACACTCTTATTTGTGTTCAAGAACATTCAAATGATCAGGAAGAGGATCAAGGATACTCAGATAGTGGATGTTCAAGGCACATGACAGGCAACATGTCTTATCTCTCAGATTTTGAAGCTTTCAATGGAGGATATGTTACCTTTGGAGGGGGTGTTCGTGGCAAAATTTCTGGTAAAGGTACAATCAAAACCGGAAATTTAGATTTTGAAGATGTGTACTATGTAAAAGAGCTAAATTATAATCTTTTTAGTGTCTCACAAATGTGTGACAAAAAGAATAATGTTCTTTTTTGTGAGACTGAATGTCTTGTACTTTCTCCTGATTTTAAGATGCCTGATGAAAGTCAAGTACTTCTTAGAATTCCTAGAAAGGGCAACATGTACAGTGTAGACATGAAGAACATTATCTCTAAAAAGAATTTAACTTGTCTTATTGCAAAGGCCACATTGGATGAATCAATGAAATGGCATAGAAGGCTTGGTCATATTAACTTCAAAACCATAAATAAAATTGTTAAGAATGGTTTGGTAAGAGGTTTACCTCACAAAAGATTTGAAAATGATCAAACATGCATTGCTTGTCTAAAAGGCAAACAACACAAAGCCACTTGTAAGCCCAAGATTTTTAACTCTATCAATCAGTCTTTGTTTATGCTACATATGGACTTATTTGGACTTGTTTCAGTAATGAGCATAATGCATAAGAGATATTGTCTAGTATTACTGATGACTATAGCAGATTTACATGGGTTTTCTTTTTAGCCACTAAGGATGAGACATCAAGCATCCTTAAGGACTTCATTACACAGATAGAAAACCAAGTAAGCAAGAAAGTAAAAGTCATTAGATGTGATAATGGGACAGAGTTTAAGAATAGAGTTATGGATGACTTCTGCAAAGAAAAAGGTATTAAGAGAGAATTTAGTGTTGCTAGAACACCACAACAGAATGGTGTAGCTGAAAGAAAGAATAGAACACTAATTGAAGCTGCTAGAACAATGTTAGCTGATTCTAAGCTACCAATAAATTTTTGGGCAGAGGCAGTCAACACTGCTTGCTATATTCAAAATAGAGTTTTAGTTGTGCAGCCTCACAATAAGACATCATATGAACTTTTTAATGGTAGAACTCCTGCAATAGGATTTCTTAGACCTTTTAGATGTCATGTGACAATTCTCAATACCTTAGACCATTTAGGAAAATTCGATGGTAAGGCAGATGAAGGTTTCTTTGTTGGTTATTCTCTTAATAGCAAAGCATTTAGAGTTTACAACACAAGAAAAGAAATAGTAGAAGAAAATCTACATGTGGAGTTTTTAGAAAATAAATCCAATGTAGAAGGTCAAGGACCAAAATGGCTATTTGATCTAGAGTATCTAACAAATTCAATGAATTATGTGCCTTTTGTTGCAGAAACTAATGATTTTGCAGGTTCTTATACAACAAATGAGGCAGAGTTAGAGAAAGATCAAAATGATGTGATAATGCCAATATGGTCAAGTTCAATTGTGGAATCAACTTCGACAACTGATGAATCTTCTTCTAGCAAAGCTAAAGAAGGTGTTGAAGATGAAAGTAAAGAATATGGAACTCAGGAACAACAAAATGTTTCTGCTGGTAGTGTCTCTGTTCCTGCTGGTCATTCTGATGCTGAGCCAGAGCACTCTGCTGCTAAGCTTACTGATTCTGCTGTTCGGCCAACTGATTCTGCTGCTGGCCCTTCAGAAACAAAAGAAGCAGAATTCACAGATAATGAGGTGGATTTGGGTAATCTTCCACCATCTTATCAAGTTCCTTCTACACCACAATCAAGAATTCACAAAGTTCACTCCCTGGAACATGTGATTGGAGATATACAGTCAGGTGTGAAGACAAGACAACAATTGATGTCTTCAGACCAACAAGGGCTTCTTGATGCCCTTTATGCTTCAAAACAGCATGAGCTTTTAAAATCTTGCTTGTTTGTATGTTTTCTCTCACAAGCTGAACCAAAGACAATTCTTACAGCCCTAGATGATTCAAGCTGGTTAGAGGCTATGCAAGAAGAGCTTCTTCAGTTCAAGATTCAAAAGGTTTGGGTGCTAGTTGATTTACCTACAGATGTGAAGGTAATTGGCACTAGATGGGTTTTTAAGAACAAAAGGGATGAAAGAGGAATAGTGATCAAGAATAAGGCTAGATTAGTAGCCCAAGGGTACACACAAGAAGAAGGGATAGATTATGATGAAGTTTATGCTCCAGTAGCAAGGATTGAGGCAATTAGGCTGTTTCTAGCTTATGCTTCATTTTTAGGCTTCACAGTCTACCAAATGGATGTCAAGAGTGCATTTTTATATGGTAAAATTGAACCAGAGGTGTATGTTTCACAACCTCCAGGCTTCATTGATCCATTACATCCAAACAAAGTGTACAGAGTAGTGAAAGCTCTATATGGCCTTCATCAGGCACCAAGAGCTTGGTATGCAACACTAGCTTCCTACTTATTAGAAAATGGATTTCAAAGAGGAAAGATTGATCAGACACTGTTCATCAAACAACATAAGAAGGATCTTCTGTTAGTGCAGGTGTATGTGGATGATATTATCTTTGGATCTACTAGGAAAGATATGTGTTTAGAATTTGAGAAGCTTATGAAAGATAAGTTTCAGAAGAGTTCTATGGGGGAACTTACATTCTTTTTGGGTTTGCAAGTTAAGCAATCATCTGAAGGCATATTTATTAGTCAAGACAAATATGTTGCAGAGATACTTAGAAAATTTCAATTTGCTGATTCAAAAATAGCAAGCACACCAATGGACTCTGAGAAGCACCTTCTGAAAGATGAAGATGGAGAGAGTGTAGATGTACACACTTACAGATCTATGATAGGCTCTTTGATGTATCTTACATCATCTAGACCTGATATCATGTTTCCTGTTTGTGTTTGTGCAAGATTTCAAGTTACTCCAAAGGTTTCTCATTTAACTGCAGTCAAGAGAATTTTTAGATATCTCAAAGGTCAACCAAGGTTGGGTATATGGTATTCTAGGGAATCTCCTTTTGACTTGGTAGCATATTCGGATAGTGATTATGCTGGTGCTAGCTTGGACAGAAAGTCAACAACTGGAGGATGTCAATTCCTTGGGTGTAGACTTGTCTCATGGCAGTGTAAGAAGCAAACAAGTGTGGCAAATTCAACAACTGAAGCTGAATATATAGCTGCTGCAAGTTGCTCTAGTCAAGTTCTATGGCTTCAAAACCAACTCCTTGATTATGGGTACAATTTCTTAAACACTGTTATTCATATTGATAATAGTAGTACAATTTGTATTATTAAAAATCCAGTGCAACATTCTAAAACAAAACACATTGAAATTAGACATCACTTTATAAGAGACTGCAATGAGAAAAGATTAATTCAAGTTCTTAAAATTGCTTCAGAACATAATTTTGCAGATCTGCTAACAAAAGCTTTTGATGTTTCAAGGTTTCAGTACTTGGTAGCAAGTATTGGAATGCTTAATCTTTAAATTTTCAATATGATGTGTTTTTGTAAATAAATTTTTGTTGTTACTACTGATTTATCTAATACTGCTGTTATTACAAAAGTTTGTGCTAATAGTACAAATTTAAATTGTGTTATTCATATAGTTGGTCTTATGATTATACTAATGCAAGAAAAGTACTTTGTATTTTGTTCTTTTGGTTTTAGACTAACAATTTCAGGTATGAATATGTAAACACAAAGGATGTTTCAAGTGAAATGGAAACAGCAGAATTGAGATATTAGCTGCTGACCATAATAGGTTTATGATGGACTGAGTTTGGGAATTTAAACCTCCTTAAAACTTCTTTCTTGAAATCTAGTTATGATATTTCAAATTGAATTGATGACTTAGTTGATCAGATAGTAACTGATGCAACTCACTTTCTATCATTTTATACTTTTAAGTATAATGTGCAAGTCTAAGGACATCTGATAGAAAGAACAGCTAGTAAAAGTGAATCTAACACTTGTGTTAGAGGCAACAATTACTATGAGCTAGAAACCCTGTCAAGAAAGCCTTTTGAATAGGTTTATCTTTACACAGGCAGTTATTTATAACTGAAAAATATTGGTTCTCACACAACCAGAGGTTGCTTTAAACCGAAATGCTGATTAAGTGTCTGTTATACACTTGATTCCTTCAAAATGGTTGAAAGTAGTATGATTTTTCAATTCTAAAATCATGAACATCCTACTAAGTCAAATGATTTCTTAAAAGGATTTTCAAGGATTCACAAAAACCATCCATTGATGGATCATGAATCAAAATGTCCACTGATTCACCTCTCATAGGAGTTAACACACCTAGAAGTGATGAGGGCAGTAACTTAAACTCTTAAGGAATTGATGGCTTCATGTACAACATTTTCTGACAACAAGTTCTAAATGCTGTATCAGATGATAAGGAAAGATATATTTTGGTACATAGTGAGATCTTCCAAACAAGGGGAGGAAACAAAAGTTATTTGCTTCAGGGGAGGTAACAATCTCAGGGGAGGAAATAATGGCTCAGAAAAGGAAGATAATCCAATAAAAGGAAGGAGAAGACAAGAGCATACAAGATGATGAGGAGGTTGAAAATGACAAGAATAAAGCTTATTCTGGAGTATTATATATATTCAGAAGGGATGAAGCATTCCAAAGGAGAAAGTTCTATCTAGGTCAAACGAAGAAAAGTTTCAATTTCACTTCAAAGACATGCTGGTTAGATGATTTCACTTATTGAAACAAGCATCCAAGATACACAGCATCATTGCCTCTTATAATTCCTCCATCCAAGGAAATTGCACCATCTTTTAGTCCAAGATTGGTTCAATATGTTTTGATATTGTTAAAGTCAAAGAAGAGCAAAGTAGATGAATTACTGAGAAGATATTCAATCTTGAAGAACATAAGTGTTTGAAAGATCTTCAATCCAAGATTTAATTCAGAAACATGTTGAAATGGTTCACATGTTTAGGGGAGGATTGTTGGGAATTAAATATTCAAGATGTCTAATATCGGGTTCTAATCCAAGAAATACTCTAAGTGTAATTCTGCTGCTAGTGCATTATGGTTCCTGCTGTTAATGTTGTTCCTGCTGCTAGAACATTTCATCCTGCTGTTAGTGATAAATGACTCTGCTACTGGGCTTAGCATTCTGTTGTTGTTGATCCTACTGCTAATGATACTTGTTCCTGCTGATAGCGATAACTCATTGCTGCCGATAGTGAACACTCTGTTACTAAGTGGATAAGATCGAAAAGATATTTATTGTATTTTGGTCAACAATATACGGTAGATAATATCTTACCCCATGTGCTTAGTTAACAAGTTGTATACATAGATACATGTTGTATCTTATGTACTGACACTCAAAAGGATAAGTTAACAAAGTAAGTCGGCTAAGACTTTAAGCAATATGTAAAGATCTTTTGGACTATAAAAGAGATCTTAGTCAAGTGATATTAGTGTTAGAGAGAGAGAGTTAGTCAAGTGTTCATGCATATGTTATTGTAAGAACATATAATTGTTAGATAAGAACAAACACAAAAACATCACAAGTTAGAAAAACTTAAGATTCAAGGTTGTAACCCTAGTGATATTTCAAGATCACTCGTATTATTATCTTTAATAATATTGAATCGTTTGGTGATAATCTTTATGTGTTCATTGCTAACTAACAAACATAACAATTCTATTTCCATAACATACACAACCTTATAAGATTGGCGAGTGAATTCCGCGCACTTAATCATTTTAACACAACATATCATACACACAAAGTCACAAGGTTTAACCACCTTAATCGTGTGTCCAGGATCCTAGCACTAAACTTAACATGCAGGTTCTCTTCCACTATCCTTTGTTCTACTATTGAATACCCTAAAAGCCTTACTATTCATAGAGTATCCAACAAAGAGTCCTTCATCAGCCTTACCATCAAACTTGCCTAGGTGATCTATGGTATTAAGAATTGTAACAGGTCACCCAAATGGTCTCATAAAGCTTAGAGTTGGTGTTCTACCATGAAAAAGTTCATAAGGGGTCTTGTTATGAGGCTTAACAACTAACACTCTATTTTGCACATAGCAAGCAATACTAACTGCTTCAGCCAAAAAGGTAGTTGGCAATTTAGAATCATCTAACATTGTCCTAGCAGCCTCAATTAGTGTCCTTTTTCTCCTCTTTGCAACACCATTTTGTTGAGGAGTTCTAGCTACACTATACTCACTTATAATACCCTTCATCTCCAAAACTGATTCATCTCCCTATTCTTGAATTAAGTTCCATTATCACATCTTATCACCTTAACCCTGTGATTTACTATATTTTCTACCCTTGTTATGAAAGACTTTAGGATTCCACTGGTTTCATCCTTAGTTGCTAAAAAGAAAACCCAAATAAACCTACTATAATCATCTGTGACAACTAGACAATACATCTTTTTCATTAAGCTTTTTACAAATGTTAGTCCAAACAAATCCATATGCAACATATGTAAAGGTAAGCTGATAGAGTTCACTGTTTCGGATTTACAAGAGGCACTGTGTTGCTTTCCCTTCTGACAAGCAACACAATTTTGATCATTTCCAAAAAGTTTTGAAG
This sequence comes from Artemisia tridentata subsp. tridentata, assembly GCA_021014915.2. Lineage (NCBI taxonomy): Eukaryota > Viridiplantae > Streptophyta > Magnoliopsida > Asterales > Asteraceae > Artemisia > Artemisia tridentata. The sequence continues at coordinate 348,992,620 of CP139504.1, read as the reverse complement.
GTAAACCTCTTAAAAGATTTCCCTTAACCAATTTGTTCATTGTTTTAAAATTCAAGTGACCTAGCCTTCTATGCCAAAGATTAGATTCATCAAATGTGGCTTTTGCAAAGAGACAAGTTAAACCTCCTTTGGGAACCATGTTCTCTAAATCAACACTGTATATATTATCCTTTCTAGGGACTTTAAGTAAAACTTGACTTTCATCAGTTAACTTAAAGTCAAGAGATAAGACTATACATTCAGTGTCATTAAAGAGATCATTATTCTTTTTGTCACACATTTGTGAGACACTAAAAAGATTAAACTTTAATTCTTTTACAAAATACACATTCCCAAAATCTAGTTTACCAGTTCTAATTGTACCTCTACCTATGATTTTCCCTCCTTTGGGGTTACCTCCAAAGGCAACATATACTCCATCAATTTCTTCATGATCAGTAAGATAGGACATGTTTCCTGTCATGTGCCTTGAGCATCCACTATCAATGACTCCTTGATCTTGTAATTCTACCTATGGATTTCCCTGCACATAAAGTAAGAAAATCAGTTTCTTTTGGGGACCCAAGCCATTACTGACTTGGATCTGCCTTGTGCATCAACATAATCAAATTTCTTTAAAACTATTGATGCACTGTTGTGTTTGGAAACATGGTCTAAAACTTTAATCTTTGGTTTCCAAACCCAACAAGCTGAGGCCTTAACAGCATAAAAGTGATTTCCCTGAACAGTATTAATTACTGCTTTTGGCCTAGCAGTATTAACTACTGCTTTTGGCTTAGCAGTATTAATTGTTGTTGTCTTTTGAATGGGCCTTTGAACAAATGAATGTGCTGTTTTTGAAAAATGTGTCATTGACTTAGCATCATTCACTGTTTGTTTTGGTTGAGCAGTATTAACTGGTCTAGCAGTTTTAACTGATACTGCTGTTTTTGAAAAGCTTTGTTTAGTAGTATTAAGAGATACCATGCCAGACTTCATTAACACTGCCCTTGAAACCATGTTTTGTTTAGCATTGGGGTGAGTATTTCTTGTAAAGTTTTTGTGATTCATCCTCTGAGCATAGTTTCAAATTGGTTTTACCATCTTTTGATTTTGAAATTTGTTTTGATGGTTGTCACAATCATACTGCAAATGTTCAAAACTACCACACATATAACAATCTTTATTGAACATCTCAAAATTATTCCATAATCTGTGAGACATCATGTCATTCCAATTCGTCTGATTACCTCTAGGACTCTGTGTGTTGTTCCTAGGATGCTCAATTTTAGTAGTTTCCCTAGCAGTTTTATATGTCACAAACTCTTTCTTAGCAATACTAGGTCTAACTACCTTCTTTTCAACCTTAGGTTGAGCTACATTCTGATCCTCATCATCAGACACCCAATCTTCAATGATTGGTGCATCATTGTACTTTCTACCTACCTCTACCTTAGACTCTTCACTAGACTCAACTTTCATTTCCTTAAGAATATTCTCATTAGCAAATTCATCTAGACCAGTGAAAGACAAATCCTTTATTGGAGGCAAAACAATTTCTGTGATAGGAGGGGGAACAGAATTATAACCTAAACTTGTCTTACATTTGTTAACAATTTGACACTCTATTATCTTGTTAACACTTTCAGATGCATGCTCATACCTATTTACTGTAAGCTGAATGCTTTCTTTTTTCTTTTGAACTACATCCTTTTCTTTTTGAGCTGTTCCAAGCCTTTTCCTAAGCTCTTCAAAAATGTTTTCTTTTACAAAAAGTTCACCTTTTAAAACGTTAATCTTATCTATATACTCAAACTTTTGCTTCTTAAAGAATTCAAGTCTTTCCTCTACTGACTCTAAGCCTTTCTTATAACCTAAAACCATTAACTCAAACTTCCTTAAATCTTCTAATAGTATATTGTTTTGAGATTTAACTGACTCAACATTGTCTAAACATGATTTATAAGAACAACCAGAATCATTAGATACCTCAGAGTCAGAACTTGAAGATGAAGATGAATAAACCATGAGTGCGAAGTTTAGTCCTTCTTCTGCTTGATCACTCCAATCATAGCCACCCAAACCATCACAAGAGACCAAAGCTGTGGAATTAGTTGTTTCCACATGCACAGTTCTCCTTGAGCTTTCTCCATTCTTGTAGTCTTGACTCCTTGGTGCTCTGCATTCTCTAGCAAAGTGTCCCCTTCTGTGGCAGTTATAGCATTCCACCTTAGACTTGTCAAAGCCAATGTCATCATTCCCATTGACTGTCAGCTTCCTTCCAATCTTCTTCAAAAATCTCCTAGCTCTCATTGTCAACATAGCCATCTGCCACTTCAAATCCATCTCTTCCACATCATTTGGATGATTTTGTTCCAAGTCCGCATGTACCAGTTGAGGACTACTGGGTTGACTAGCCAAGAAAGCATAAATCACAGTATCACTCAAGTTGTCAACATTTGTTGGGTTAGCAGCAGTAACTTGAGTGCTAGCAGTAGTAACTCTATGAGCAGTAGTAATTGCTTCATTGGTACTGCTAGAGTTGTTTGAGGAGGACACAAAAGCCATGTTTTGTGTATTTGTACTTCAGCTAGTCCCTTTTACTTCTGGTTCATAAAATTTGAGATTGTTTTAAAGATCATCCATGCTCATTGTGTCCAAATTATCCTTGTTTCTCCATACCAAAGCATGTGTATTCTACTCTGGTGACAAACTTCTTAGCAACTTCTAATTGATATCTTCTAGGGAAATCTTCTCACCCAAAAGCTCTAATTGACTTACAAGCTTCTGAAGCCTGTCAAAGGTTTGATCAAGCATCTCAGTGCTTGGAGCAAAAAATAAATGTTTTTACGGTTTATTTGTATTAACAATTTTGAAAGATCAAAATTATGCGATAAGTGAATTCAACGAGTTGTATGTTAGTCCACAACCACATATACAATGAGAGTGGTTCGAGAGATGCAAAGTGCAACGAAGGAAAGCCACAAAATTGCGTGATAAAACAATACACGTAAAGCTTCAACGAGATCTAATGAATCGTATTTGGCAATGACATCAACAAGAAGAATAAAATTTAGTTTTATGATTTTGAATTTGTATTTTTGTACTTTGCTTATTTTTATTTTCGTACTTTTTATTTTTTTGTATATTAATTTTATGAATGAAAATTAAGTTTGTTTGAAAAATGAACAAAAAAAAAGTGGTTGGGCCCAAAATCAGTGCAAATGGCGCCCAACGATTAAGCCATGGCAGAGGGGGTATTTTTGGTTTATGAATGTAAAATGTGAAATGTTAAGGTGGAGCTGATTTGGCAAAAAGGACGTGACATTTCCTCTTTACCACACCCCACGCTCAGGTAACATTCCATTTATATTTAGGTTACTTTCGTTGTATTTGATCGGTTACATGTTGTAAAATTGCATTGAACCTGAAGGTTTTGATATACAACTGAAAATTAGCGTGTGTGTTTTATTTATCGTTATATACTTCAACTTTCACAAAGTAAAACATACAATTGTAAATTAATCGGTTTCGACTAAAGATGGAGATGAGGTTCGAATTGATAAATCTTTTTTGACCGATGGACGCTTGATCGTGCGACCCTCATTCATACGCACCATCCGCACTTAAAATTTAAAACTTACCCGATCCTTTCCATACATATATAGTAGCATCAATTTGTATGTGCAATTTCTTTTATGTATATATGGGTGTGGGTAAGTGAGAGTGAAAAAACTTAAAACCCGTTTGGTATATGGGTATTAGGGGGGTTTGGACTCAACGAAATTTCTAAGCAGTTGTTTGGTACATGTTCTCTTTACTGACAGAGGGTATTGAACGAAAGATTTCATACCATGATATGCTAGTGGCTTTTGATAAATCCAACCAATTAGATTTATGTTTTCTTTATTTTATTATTTTTCTCAAACACATGTGTTAATACAAATATCGTCTAAAAACATTATTTATATTTTACAATCTTTGCTAATTTTGTTAACGACAACTATAAACTTTATTTTAGCAAAACATAAATATGGTTAAGTCTTTTACTTATAAAGTCACAAGTCTTTCATAAACACAATCTAAACATCACCTAGGTAATATATACATTTTACAAAATATACTTTCATAAACTAGTTTAATCTAAAAATGGAAATGTATGATTACATCATGGCATGCATCATCTTTGAGATCTTTGGAAGATCTTTGGAAGATATTGAAATCTTTGAAAGATATGTTGAATATCTTGTTTAGATTGCTATTCAAAGAATCAAGGAATGATATAGCAAATATTTTGGTTAGATTTGACAAAGATTTTAGAGATTTTTTGTCAGCAGGTGGCGGAACCAAATGCATACGTGGACGGAACCCAACATTTGGTTCTGTCCCATCTGTGGGTTGCCCAGGCAGTTTTGCCTATAAATAGCAAGCCACACATTGATGTTTTCTCATCACTTACAAGCATAAACAACATCATATATTCTCTCATCTTTCCTTATATCTAACTCATTCATTTTTTATTTTAGTGAGCTTCTTTGTAGCAAGAAGATCAAAGCATTACAAGCTTCAACAAAACGTTGCAAGGCTTGTTAGTTTGTCATTGTGTGAATTGTTGTTATTCATACATCATTGTTTGTACCAAACAATCATAAACCTTCTGTAGTGATCGGTTAGTATTTTAGTCCTCAAAATACATAGTGTGACGGGAGTGGTTGTACCCTTGTAAAAGAACTCGACATTTATCTTTGTGTCGAAAATCTTATGTAAGCGAAGTGTAAGGTTTTCTCCGCCGGATAAATGAGCTTGTTGATTAGTGAAGGATACTCTCGAGTTGGATACTCGGGGAGTGGAGTAGGGCAAGGAAAAAAAGTCATTGTAGACCGAACCACTATAAATCCTCGTGTTGTGGTTTGATCGTCTCTTTCTTTACTTGCACGTTACTTATCGTTTATTATTTACATTAGTTGAATTCACATAAAGTTTTCAAAGTAAATTAAAATTAAAAACAGTAAAACTATTCAGCCCCCCTTCTAGTTTTCCATAATTGGCATCAAGAGCTACGTTACTCAAGATTTTTAAAATTTATTGTATTTTAAAACTTGAAACGATCCATGGATTTTGAAAACTTTAAAGAATGGCAATCTATGCAAAGACCACCACTTTTTGAACCAAATGGATTTATTTATTGGAAAAGCCATTTTGAAACATATGTGAAATCAAAAGATATAGATCTATGGTATATAATTATAGAAGGTGATCATAAACCTATTGTAAAAGATATCACAAGTGGTTGGGATGAGGATACTTCACTTACTCGTCATAGTGATGAGCAAAAGAAGTTAATTGCTAAAACTAATGAAGCAAAAATGATGCTTTACAATGCTCTAACTAAAAAGGAATTTGAAAGAGTCTTTATGTACAAAACCGCTAAAGAAATTTGGCAATCTTTAATAGTCACTCATCAAAGAATTTCACAAGTCAAGAATAACAAAATTGATCTTCTTGTTCAACAATATGAACAATTTAGTATTCCTGAAGATGAAGTCACTGATAGTGCATTTGCTCGTTTTGATACTATTATTACTTCTCTCAAAGCACTTGATGAATCCTTTTCTAGTAAGAACTTTGTCAGGAAATTGCTTAGAGCACTTCATCCAAAATGGAGAGCAAAAGTGACGGCAATTGAAGAATCTAAATATCTCTCAAAGTTGGCACTTGATGAGCTAATTGGAAACCTCAAAGTTCATGAAATGGTGATGGTAAATGATTCCGAGATTGTCAAAGGCAAAAAGGAAAAGATCAAATCCATTGCACTAAAAGCAAGAAAGGAGTCAAGTGATGATGAGGAATCTAGCTCGGGTAGTGAAGATGAAGAATATGCCATGGCCGTAAGAGATTTAAAAAATTCTTCTGAAGACGAGGAAAGTTTGTAAGACAACCAAGAGATGACATGAAACCTTTCCGAAAAGATCATGACGATAAGAAAGGGAAGGTTGAAAGAAAGTGTTTTAGATGTCGTGACACAAGCCATCTCATAGGAGATTGTCCAAAGCCACCTAAAAACAAAACTCAAAGAGCTTTTGTGAGTGGTGCTTGGAGTGATAGTGAAGATGACAACGAGGAACCAAAGAATGACGAAATTGCTCTCATGGCTCAAGACTCAAATGAGGTACACTCTGACTCATCTTATTCTTCTATTGATGATGATACATTACAAAAAGAATATAACAAACTGTGTGAACTTAGTTTAAAAATCATAAACAAAAACAAGTTTTTAAAAACTAAAAAAGAGTTTTTGGAAAATGAAGTTTATGAACTAAAAGAAAAGGCAAAATGTTTAGAAAATAGTAAAGCCATTGACTCAGTGTGTACATCATGTCAAGAGCTCAAACATGAAATTGAAAGATTAAAAATCACACAGAATGATCTCATCAAACAAAATTCTAAATTCAAAATATTTGATAAGAGTATTTGTTGTGCGGATGAAATAATGAAAATCCAGAAATTACCATATGATAAAACTGGATTAGGATTTATGAAATTAGGAGATTTAGGTAGTTTAAAGAAGTAAGCCGAAAAAATACAAGAAACTGTTCCAACAGTCTCAGAAACCCACGGATCAGACAGAACCAAATCTTTGGTTCTGCCTGTGGAACAGAAAGGTTCCGTGGGTACTGTAGCAGAATAGAAAGTTTGTACATCGGCTCGTACAGAGTTCATTAAAGTCACAAAGAAATCTAAAGCTAGTTCAACTGAAACTAAACAAAAACCAGCTGTTACAATAGGAGTAGGACTTGCTAAGAATGAGTTTAGAGCTAAAACTACTCAACAAAGGCCTAAGACAACTATTCCCAAACGCCCCTTTCCAAAAAGCAACTACAACACGCAACCTAATTATCAAAATGGTTGGATCAGACAGAACCAAATCTTTGGTTCTGCCTGTGGAACAGAAAGGTTCCGTGGGTACTGTAGCAGAATAGAAAGTTTGTACATCGGCTCGTACAGAGTTCGTTAAAGTCACAAAGAAATCTAAAGCTAGTTCAACTGAAACTAAACAAAAACCAGCTGTTACAATAGGAGTAGGACTTGCTAAGAATGAGTTTAGAGCTAAAACTACTCAACAAAGGCCTAAGACAACTATTCCCAAACGCCCCTTTCCAAAAAGCAACTACAACACGCAACCTAATTATCAAAATGGTTGGAACCAAAAATTTCCTAGGTATTATCAAACTCCTAACTACATGCCATGGAACTCATATCCACCATTTCCATACATGAATCAAGTTAATGGAATGTTTAACCAAAATGGACCCATAGGATATTGGGGACCAAATGTTTGAGTTTTTATATAACTTAGGTATGCTTGAAAGTCGGATTGAAACCGGACGAATGGATAAAAGATAACGGTTGTTCAAGGCATATGACGGGTAACAAAAGCCTCTTCTCAAAAATGTACCATCTCTCATGACTCTCTCTCTCTCTCTCTATTGATAATGTTGCTCATGCTGATAATCTAGGATTCAACCTTCTTAGTATTAGTCAACTATGTCGTAAAAAGTGTAACGTCCTATTTAGTGAAAACGAGAGTAAAATACTAAAAGATTGAATAACCGTCGCAAAAGGAGTTTTGAAAAACAACGTATATGTCATGAAAATTGATAAAACTTCTAGAGATAAACTTTGCTTAACTTCGTTAGATGATTCCTCAAACCATTGGCATAGACGCTTAGGTCACGCCAATATGAGACTCATTCAATCTCTATCCTCAAAAGGCCTCGTTAGGAACTTACCCAAGTTGAAATATGACCAACACTTTTGTGATGCTTGCAAAATTGGAAAACAAGTTCATAGTAGCCATAAGGCTAAAAATATTGTGTCTATATCTAGGTGTCTAGAACTTTTGCATATGGATTTATTTGGTCCATCCGCTATACAAAGTTATGGAGGCAACTTCTACACTTTGGTCATAGTAGATGATTATTCAAGATTCAATTAGACAAAGTTTTTGAAAAGTAAAACCGAAGCTTTTGATCAATTTGAGATTCTTAGTAAGAAAATTCAAAACCAACTAGATAGTCGTATTGTGTCAATAAGAGCGGATCATGGTCGTGAATTTGATAATGAAACACAATTTGGAAAATTTTGTGATGCCAACGGCATAACACATAACTTTTTGGCTCCTCGTACTCCTCAGTCAAATGGTGTTGTAGAACGTAAAAACCGTACTCTTCAAGAGATGAGTAGAACAATGCTTAATGAACAAAACATATCACAAAAGTTTTGGTGTAACGCCGTTGACACTTTAACCTACATTTTAAATAGAGTATTAATTCAACCATTTTTAAACAAAACATCATACGAAATATATAAAGGTAAAAAGCCTATGCTAGGATACTTTAAAGTGCTTAGAAGTAAATGTTTTATCTTAAACACTAAGGATTACCTCACCAAATTTGACCCAAAGTCTTATGAAGGTGTGTTCCTTGGATATTCTCAAAATAGCAAAGCTTATATTGTTTTAAACAAAGAAACCTTAAGAGTCGAGGAATCGTTAAATGTAACATTTGAAGAAAGTCCACATCCCTCTAAGACATCACCTTTAGTAGATGATGACTTAGTTGAAAGTCAACTTGTCGAAAACGAAGAGAATATAAATAATGACAAGGAAGATGAACTATTAAACAAAGAAATTGTCAATATCAAAGAACCTAAAGGTCATCCATTAGATAGTGTTATAGGAAAAATAAATTAAAGAACCTTAAGATCACAAGTGCAAAATCAAAGCAACTTCTTTTGTTTTGTGTCAACCATTGAAACCAAAAATATAAATGAAGCTATAAAATATGAATCTTGGGTCATTGCTATGAAAGAAGAGTTAAATCAATTTGTTAGAAATAATATTTGGACATTAGTTCCTCAACCAAAAAGTCAAACGATAATTGGAACAAAATGGGTCTTTCGAAATAAAATGGATGAACATGGTGTAGTGTCTAGAAACAAAGCTAGACTAGTAGCACAAGGTTATAATCAACAAGAAGGCATTGACTACGATGAAACTTTTGCTCCGGTTGCTAGGCTCGAGTCTATTAGAATTTTACTTGCATATGCATGTGCACATGATTTCAAACTTTTTCAAATGGACGTCAAAAGTGCATTCTTAAATGGCTTTATAAATGAAGAAGTATATGTCGCTCAACCTCCGGGCTTCACCATTTTGAAAAACCAAATCATGTTTACAAACTTAAAAAGGCTTTATACAGACTTAAGCAAGCACCAAAAGCATGGTATGATCGACTTAAAACATTCTTAATTGACCATAAGTACCCCATGGGTTTAGTAGATAACACTCTCTTCACCAAGAAAAAGGATTCATATATTATCATTGTCCAAATATATGTGGATGACATCATATTCGGATCAACTTGTCAAGAGTTATGTGACGATTTCTCAAAAATCATGCATGACGAGTTTGAGATGAGTATGATGGGAGAACTAAACTTTTTCTTAGGTCTTCAAATAAAACAATTAGAAGATGGGATATTCATTAACCAATCTAAATACATAAAAGACATACTTAAGAAATTTGGTCTTGAAGACTCTAAACCTATTAAAACGCCTATGTCCTCGGAAACCAAACTCTCCAAGGATGAAGAAGGTGAATCCGTTGATAACACTAAATATAGAGGAATGATTGGTAGTCTACTCTATCTCACGGCTAGTAGACCCGACATTATGTTTAGTGTTTGTCTATGTGCTCGCTTTCAAGAAGATCCAAAAACATCACATCTTGAAGCCGTAAAACAAATTTTTAGATATATAAAAGGTACTACACATCTAGGATTATGGTATCCCAAGGGAACGAGAGTAAAAACCATAGTGTATGCCAAATCGGACCATGCCGGTGACTATGTTGATAGAAAAAGCACAAGTGGTATTTGTACTTTTGTTGGACATTGTCTTATCTCATGGTTCTCTAAGAAACAAATGGCTCTCGTTATTTCAACAACCAAAGCCGAATATGCATCGGCCGGAAAAGCATGTCAACAAGCTCTTTGGATGAAGCAATCTCTTGTCTACTACGGAATTCAACTTAACGACATCTCTATTCTTTGCGACAACAAAGGAGCTATCGACCTCAGTAAAAATCCAGTTCAACATGCTCGAACTAAACACGTCAAAATCCGTCATCATTTCCTTCGCGACAATGTTCAAAAAGGAAACATCTCTATCGAGAAAGTATCCTCAGAAGATAACATTGTTGATATTCTAACTAAACCTCTTAAACGTGAGCCATTCAATCTTCTTAGACTTGGACTAGGACTAATGGAACCTAATTTGTAGTTTTAAACATTAGCTTAAACCTTCATTTGCTCAAAACGACAAAATTAACAAAAATCTGTTCTGTCCCCACGGAACCAAACGACATAAGGGACGGAACCCTGAATTTGGTTCCGTCCCATCCGTGATTACCTGGGTCAGAAAAACTTAAGTCTTAAACAAACACCCCTTTTTCACATAACCATAACACACAAACGACCCAAACTCATCCCATAACATATCACACTCAAAATTAAGGCCTCTCCTTCAACTAATCTGAACCCTAATCAACATTGTAAGTTTCCTTACTACTTTTCTTCTTTCAATTCTGAGTCTAGGACTTCTAATTTATGCACAAAACCAAAACTTGGGGATTATGCATTATCTTAGGTTGATCATGAAGTACATTTGTAAATTACATAACTAATCATGTTTTCCTTAGTTAGGAATTGCATCTTGTAAGACATTATCACAATTTGCTAAAAACCTCATATCAAATTTTTGTAAAAACAGGCTTCTCACAATTAGGACAAATAATTTTTCACATTGTTCATACAAATAAAAACGTTATGTTTAAAACATTACTTGCATAATGTCTCTTGAATGCTAAAGGAAGTACATAACTAATACGTATTTTCTGGTATATTCAATCGAAGCTACATTAAATTAGGAGCGTTTGGGTTATCTCTTGTTTTGTTACAAAATTTTCTAAAAGAAATTCTTTTTTATGCATTAGAAGGAGTCGAGATAACCGCACCTCCACATTGTCATCATATAGGCACACACTAGAACATTATATCAAAATTCTCATTAGTTTTGACTAAAGTTTAAAATTTTGTGTATCTAGGATCAAACATGCCTCTCGCAACTTTCTATGATCACAAGGACACTCTTAACTACATTCCCAAACACCATAAGACTAAGGGCCTTACTCCCGCACAAGTCAAAATCTTCAAAGCCTTAGAAAAACGTTACTTTCATGAGGGTAGAACCATTGACCCATCCTTTCTAGAAAACACAAACAGTCACCAAGAACTTGCCGCCATCGACTTTGATTGTCTCCTAAACATCAATGAACCAATTTGTCCTAGAATTCTATGCTAGTGTAGTTCTTGCCACTGAAGATGATGGTCTAATAACCGTCAACTTTAAGGTCAACCAACATGAGTATCACCTTCCTCTTGATCAATTTGCCCAAATCCTTGGACTTCCTTATCGAGGTACATGCCTTTACTTGGACAAATGGTCCCTTTCAATCCTTGACTCAATCGTTGATCGCATGCCTCCATACGACACTCCTCTAATTGCCAAGGAAATTATCCGAGAACATCTCTTCCTTCCAAGAACTTCAACCACCAAAAGAACCCATTCGGGTAATGAAGTCAATCGAGATCCATTTAATATGGAACTCAACGAACTCAAACCCCAATTCAAGAAATGGGAAGAAGTCCTTAGGGCAAATGTTTTGTGCACCATAGGTAACCGAGATCACATCAATTCTTGTCTTTGTTACATGCTCTATAGTGTGTCCACCCGCCAACCATTCAATTTAGCTTATTATGTGGCCAAAAAGATGGCCGACATACCCATGCTAGGAACCAACGCTCACCCGTCTATTTAGAGCCTTTGCACCCATTCCACCCAATGCCAAAGGGTTTTGTCCGGACTACTCTCTTATTGATCACATCTTTGTTCCATTAAGTGATAAGAGAGTGGCTAAGACTCAAGGGAAACGTCCTCATCCTCCAAGCTCCTCATCATCATCATCAATGAGCGAGGATGATGGACTCCCCAACTCTAGGCTTCCTACTCAAGACTACTTTCAACAACTTCCAGTTCTTGAAAACACATCGGAAGAGTTCGAGCAGACAAGAGGAATGTTCAAGTGCATCGGAAGGTTCCTAACCAAGATCAACAAGAAGCTAGATAGGCAATGAGCGGGTTTATGAGTTTTTGGTACATTTGCTTTAAAACAATGATGTATTGTGTATTTGTCTTTTCTTAGGATGATTACTTAACTATGAATGATTATGTGTACTAACCATATCTTGCAGGTAGATAACATCTTGATGTTATCATTTTTCCATTTTTTTCACATTAATAGTGAAATTATTAGCCCCTGCTTGATCTATATCAGTACGTGTGTTAATACCAGTTTTATTGTTATTTTCCTATCACAACTAATTAGCTTCATATGTTTTAAGAAAATTTACGGGATTTGAACGGGTTTCGGGTGGTCAAAAATGCCCATTGTAAACTTTTTTGGACTGGCGAATAGGGCGGAACCAAAAATTTGGTTCCTTCCTTGCAAAATTTTAGTTCCGCCAAAATTAGCCTGACGGAACCAAATTCATAGTTCCGCCTTTGTTGTCGTTTGGTTCCGCCGTCCAACAGTAATTTTTTTTTTAATTTTAAAATTTTTGTTTAATCCCGCACTCTAGATCACTCATTTTAGTTATTCGAATCCTTTTTACTGATATTTACTCACATTAGGCTCATCTTACTTCACTTGAACCAATAGGAAAACCATTTCCCACCAAATTTTGAAATTTCCCATGTAACCTTTCTCCATAAAGGAAGGATCCCTATATTTGGTTCCTTGCTATCCGTGGGTGTCTGAGATGAAAGATTTTGTGATGATTGCAACTCATTTACTGCATATCTCACTTATATCACTCAACACCCTTCCATTGGATTGACTTTGATGATTAGACAACCTTCTCTACCACTTCCAAATCATTAGAAACCTCCATTTTTGTATGGTTTAACATCAAATCCAAACATACTCTTCCATGAATCTTCAACTCTATAAATTAGTACCTCTAGGATACACATTCATCACACCTTCACCACTACTTCCTTTGATCTTTTGCATCTCATAAGCATTTTCACAATGACAAAATATTCAACTCATCACCCGCTAAGCCACCTAGAAGAACCGCAAGGATAAGTGTCAAGCCTTGTTGTTTTGTCAACTTGAATTCCTCATCATCAGACTCTTCACCCTTAGCCATCTCATCTCCCATCCGAGATGAAAATTTCTTAATTTTTAGTACTCCTACACCAACACCAAGATCACAAACCATTGTGACTACTCCACCACCAACAAAAACTCCGGTAGCCACCACACCACCTCCTGCTCCATCTCAACCACCAAAATCACCATCACCACTAAAATCACCAAAACTAAAACCAATAGAACTCTTTGCAACTCCACCAACTTCACCACATCCATTTTTGGAAAGTTTAGAAGACCTACCTCCATGATAAACAAATCCACCACCATTACCATCTCAACCCAAACCCTTACTCTTTCATCTTATTTTCAAGGATATCCATGGGCCACTCTATGGAGATCATCAACATCATGATGTCCAAGATGATCAACCTCCACCACAAGCTCAAACTCAAAATCTCAATCCTATTTCCCTACCTTTGAGGAAATAGATAAATCCATGTGGATTGACCCTCCAAGCTCACAAGAAATCCGCAACATCCAAAATGAAATGAATGGTCTTCTTACTTTCAAAATCATGATAGGTTCCCACATTCAAGAAGCCATACATTTACAAGAAGTCTTGTTCTCCAATGCCAACAACACACCACCACCAAACACCTTTCAAGCCCATGATGTTCAATCAACTTATCCACCACCACCAACAAATAACAATCAAGCCTTACCACTTCCACCATACTTCCCTCGCCATGGTTGTATCATGTGCGAAAAAGCCGCTAGAATTAGCCAAAGGACCAAAATAATGGTCCATAAACTTCAAAGCGAAATGAGGTTCATCCTTACAACACATCCTTGACCGTCTAAACACTCTTTCCTATCCTCCACAACAATAGACGATATTAGGATGGACTTTTTATAGCTTTAGGACTTTATTTTTCTATTTTTCTTAGGATTTTTTATTTCCATGTTACTTTTCATTTGTTTGCATTTTCCTTTTTTTAGAAATAGGACTTTTATTCATTTTTTTCCCATCACTTTGACTTTAGTCAAAATGAATTTTACTTAAATGAATGTTGTTCTATTTTTTGTGTGTTGGTTGTGACTTTTATTTATCCTGTTATGTGTTGATTGTGTTGTACATTTTATATGGTTGGTTTGGACTATTTTTCACTAACCTTTGTTTTGTAGCACTCAAAATCCATGTATCTTATACTTGGCACCCCAACTAGGGGGAGTATTGACCAAGGGAGAGCTAATCAAGCTCGGGTTGCATCACATTCCGCTAATGCTTATCTTATTTTTGTTTCGACAAAAAGGGGGAGAAAATATTAAACTCACAACTAGTCAAAATTGGTATTTTTATACAACTTAGAAAATCAACATGTTGCATAAAACAAGTTTAATTTATATTTTTAAAAAGACTTGCACTTTATTTATCTCATTGCTTAAAAATAAATTTTATGTTTTGTCCTCAACAAAAAGGGGGAGATTGTTAATACAAATATCGTCTAAAAACGTTATTTATATTTTACGATCTTTGCTAATTTTGTTAACGATAATTATAAACTTTATTTTAACAAAACATAAATATGGTTAAGTCTTTTACTTATAAAGTCACAAGTCTTTCATAAACACAATCTAAACATCACCTAGGTGATATATACATTTTACAAAATATACTTTCATAAACTAGTTTAATCTAAAAATGGAAATGTATGATTACATTATGACATGCATCATCTTTGAGATCTTTGGAAGATCTTGAAGATATTTGGAAGATATTGAAATCTTTGAAAGATATGTTGAATATCTTGTTTAGATTGCTACTCAAAGAATCAAGGAAAGATATAGCAAATATTTTGGTTAGATTTGACAAAGATTTTGGAGATTTTTTGTCAGCAGGTGGCAGAACCAAATGCATACACGGACGGAACCCAACATTTGGTTCCGTCCCATCCGTGGGTTGCTCAGGCAGTTTTGCCTATAGATAGCAAACCACACATTGATGTTTTCTCACCACTTACAAGCATAAACAACAACATATATTCTATCATATTTCCTTATATCTAACTCATTCATTTTTCATTTTAGTGAGCTTCTTTGTAGCAAGAAGATCAAAGCATTACAAGCTTCAACAAAATGTTGCAAGGCTTGTTAGTTTGTCATTGTGTGAATTATTGTTATTCATACATCATTGTTTGTACCAAACAATCATAAACCTTCTGTAGTGATCGGTTAGTATTTTAGTTCTCAAAATACATAGTGTGACGGGAGTGGTTGTACCCTTGTAAAAGAACTCGACATTTACCTTTGTGTCAGAAATCTTGTGTAAGCGACGTGTAAGGTTTTCTCCGCCGGATAAAGGAGCTTGTTGATTAGTGAAGGATACTCTCGAGTTGGATACTCGGGGATTGGATTAGGGCAAGGAAAAAGAGTCCTTGTAGACTGAACCACTATAAACCCTCATATTGTGGTTTGATATTCTCTTTCTTTACTTGCACATTACTTATCGTTTATTATTTACATTAGTTGAATTCACATAAAGTTTTCAAAGGAAATTAAAATTAAAAACGGTAAAACTATTCAACCCCCTTCTAGTTTTCCACAACATGTTTAATAATTGAGAAAATTACCATTTTAGTACTAAAAAAAAGGTTGATCCATTTAATATTCATTTTTCACACAATTTTCCCATTTTGGTCATGCTCAACTTATCAACTGCTCGACTCCATCACTTTAACGACACGTATCCAATGCAAGTACAAGGTTAGGTAGGATATTTTATTCATTTATTAGGAAATGACAAATATACCCTTCTTTATTATTTTATTATATCTTTATTAATTACTCTACCTAACCCCACTCACCCTACCTAACTCCACCCACCTACCTCACCAATTTACCAGTCCATCACCACCACCACCACCTGCTCAACTGCTCGACCACCACTGCTCAACTGCTCAACCACTCAACCACCACTGCTCAACCGCTCAACCACCACTATTAAAATGATAAGAGGAGCCTTTTGAATGAATTTTTGTGAGTGGATCTCTGCATCTTCCAATCCATCTGTAGATGATACACACTCTATATTATCCAAATCCATTTTCTTTATCTTTATCCAATAAAAAAATCCGAACTTTATCTTTCTTGATCACACAAACCCAACAAAAAATCAGGAAAAATATTCAAACCCAATTCAAGATTTAATGAAACAAAGAGACCCTTTTCATGATTTCAACAAGGGGTAATGAAGCTCCTAGCGTATGCAAGCCACAAAACCTATTCATTGAATAAAATGAATTTATAGGATTTGAGGGATCCATAAACCAGCAGCTTTATATTCCCACTCAGATTCTCTTATTACTTGGTCTCATTCGTCCACTCTCCGTCATTACTCCTCTTCCCTAAAACTTGTTCACCGGTGCTATCGCTATCGCAACTTATAGGATTGAAGGTTTTGAGGAGGGTGATTAATGATACAGAGTTCAATTGTTCAAGCTCCACCTTACATAATATAATAATAAAAGATGTCAGTTGATTAGGTGTTTAAATTTAGCAACTAGTAGTTATTACCTATAACAAGAATCAGAAGCTTTGGACGGAATGATTCGCCGGCGCCGGAGCGTAAAAGGTTTAATTGTTGGACCTTTAAAATTCGTTGTGAACCACCATGTTTAACCGGTTCAATGGTTAATGTAGGAAATAACCATCTTGATTGTGTGGATGATTCGGGTGGTCTTGGTTCATGGAAGATTAGATCCATGGTTTGAGTTAGATGCAAGAACTAGAGAGATGAAGTTTTAGAGAGAGGTGGGAGACTCTTGAAAGAAAAATCTGGAAATATTAGATTCAATGTGTGAAGAGTTCCAACCCTTCCTAAGTGTGGGAAGGGGTATTTATACTTCCTAATAATAGTGCCCCTAGTGGGCTGTGAAGTGAGCTGACAGAGGGGAAAGCCCCGACCCACTCCACAAATATAGATACGACTAATCTAATAAAACTAATAATACTAATAATACTATGCTTATATAAATAAGCCTACGAGCTATATAAATGCTAATTAGATGCTCGGGGTGACCGAGCCTTCATCTGAATATTTATATTCCTAACAATCTCCCCCTAAGGGAGGTCACCCCGGAAATAATAATTCGAATTCTAGCATTCTTTCTTCTGAACTTGTCTTTATAGCTCGTAGTCTTTGATTCTTCAAAGTCTTGAAACTTTGTGCATTCAGCAGTGACCATTTGATGACTTATCCTTGTCTTGGATGATTTTGAGTATTCTTCGAAACTATCATCCAACATGTATCTTCAAGCCATCTTTCAGCAGTATGTTTCCATGTGATGTATAAATCTGTGAGCCGACATGCTCACACTATTTGGTGTCATGATCTTTAGTATCAGAGTTTGCAGAAGCCGTGTTAAAGGTCTTTTAGGTTGATCATGACTTTGTTGAGTTACAATGATGATGTAGTGTGAACATGTGGTAGAGGATTGGCATCTTTTCTGCAACCAGCTACAACAGCAACCAGCTACAGCATTCCACAGCTACAATCGCCAGAAGTTCCTGCATACGACAGTTAGCAACAAATCGACCGGTACTTACAAGTTCGGACTTCGAGATTGTTAACAGCATAGTGTGAAAACTCTCTCTAATCCTTACCAAGACCGTTCCTAATCGAAAACCCACAGAGGGCTTTTTAAGATCGAACCGTAGCACATCAACGATTAGGTGAGTCGCTGGAGATCACTCCACGACTGTAGACCATTTGAAACCGCCGTGATCACTAAGCGTAATCCACAGGGAATTACCGAAGTGACCTGCTTTCAGGGCTGCTTGATGTTGACCCTGGCAGGAATTTCCATTCAATCATTGAGAATTACATTAGTAGATTATCTCATAAATGTTCTGGCAGATTGCAAAGATCTGCGTAGGACTCATAAGTTTACAACTGGTGTCCTTAATGTTGAACACCCAGTGTAGAAATAATTCGTGTTCCTATGAGATCTTTTTATGCATCTCGTGGCTCTAGACTCTATAGTGCGTTTTGATTTAGTGAGCGGAGGCTGGAGAGGACTGCCACCTTTTCAATATCATCTAACTCGGAGTGAGAGAGACGATAGGAATGTATTGAACTCCGTGACAATTGAAACAAGAATCCTTTGAGGGACCTTGAGTGGCTAGGGAGGGTTGTGCAGCGTATCACTGGGTCCATGATACTTTGTCTTCAATGCCAGCAATCAACTAAGTGATTCTGACAGCATATGTATTGACCCGGTTTCTGCCTAAGTTGTAAGGAGGGCTATTTCTTTTCACCCTTTCTCTTTACAATTCTTTTTCATTCTTCAACCCCTTCAGTGCTTACCGAGACTTCATAACTAACACCTTGTTGGGTTTGTTCCAGTGTTAGCTCCATCTCAGTCGGCACTCTTCCCTCATTCACTTTTCTCCTTTTAAATCATACCTAAGGACTTCTACACTAACTAGTGGATTGTCCCTGGGTAGATCCCTCCGGCTCTGGCGGGATCGTGGGAACTTGAGCCTAACCTAACCATCCTTATAACTCCATACATTAATTAAAATGGTCGGTCTTTGGTATTCATCCACGATTGCCAAACCAAATCTTTGAAAAATCTCTCAAAGTGTTCATGATTCTGAAACACATTTTTGCAAACACTTGAGAGTTTTATATTTTTCAAATGCTCCCCCTCAACATGTGCTCGGTAGATTATTTTATAAATTTGCACATGTTAGGTAGAGCTCGCACTTTTTGAATTGATCAACTTTCAGTGAACATGACCGATTCGAGACACGCTTACATCACTAGTTAGACTAGCTTGAAATTATTACCCGGCCTGGTCAAGTCCATAGAAAGTTTCTCGAAACGGTACACTCTACTCAGACACATCCTTTTCGAGACACGCTTACATCACTGGTTAGACCAGCTTGAAATTATTACCCGGCCAGGATATGCCCTTTCGATAGATGACAGTTTTGTTTCATCAATTCATTTGTTAAGACTGAGTCACGATCTCTTGCAATGCCAAATCCTTTTTGTTTCCACAAACCATTTGCTCCCCCTCAATATGTGCATTGATATACAAAAGAGTTTAGCACATATGGGAGAGCGTTCATTATACTTTCCAAAACATCACATTTTCATCAGGTTTCATATTTAAATCACATTCTCTCCCCCGATCAAAAATTTCAAACCTTTTGAGATTTGTGATCCCAATTGATTTAAATAAGTTAGAAAATGTGGGAGAAAATGTGTCCGATTTAATGTAGTCTGATGATGAAACATACTATGCTCCCCCTTAAACTAAGAGGGAGATTCACTGCTTATTTTGCACAAATTGATTATTATGACACAAATGATATTGACCTTTTTGTGCAGACGATATAATCACCCGCTTTTCTGAGTGAATCAGTCAATATCAATCATCCATCCACCAACAAATCTTTCGCAAATGTCGTTGATCCCCACTTAGCGAGACCAAAATAGATGAATAGTGGTGATGGTGGTGAAAGTGTTGTTGTTGTTGTTGTTGTTGCCGACATTGTTGTTGAGGTGAATTCCGAGCCAATCAATAGAGTTTGAACGTCTGATCAAATGGTTAGAATGGGAACTGGTACATTCATTTTGGCTATGGAATCTGCATAAGAATATCAACACAGATATACATACATACAGATACACTATTCCTAGATAGCTACCCTTCAGCAGCTTGCCACATTATAATACCAAGTTCATCTTATAATCAAACCCCAATCAGGAACTACATCAAACCACTATCTAGCATGAAGAGCAAATAGCAATCATGAACATGGCAATTCACACGAATTTCAATATTCAATTCAGGATCTTAGGAACATGATTCTAACATAATAGCATTCTACCTAAGCGAATCCTGAGTACATATGCACAATATCAACAACCATTAAGCAGCAGAGACAAACAACATTTGAAACTCATTCATTTAGATCATACAAATGCCAGTGGAGTATTCAAAAACATCAAACACAACTGGTTTTCTAACTTCTTTTAGGTTTTGAGTCTTAAAGCATTTTGGGGATTATACGAGGATACCAAAGTAACACAAATGAACCTTCTAGATACATAAAGCTAGGAAACTATAAGCAAATTGCACATAATGTCCTAAACTTTCTAGCAACTAACACACTTGGTCATTTGATATATTTAAGCAAGATCCTCTTCAACTAATTCCCCATTAACTACAAAACCTTTTCTAACAAGTATGTTTCAACCAATAAATCCGTTTGATGATATAAAATTTGAATTCACTCTCCCCCTCAATCAATGACCCGTATTCTAGTTGAACCTCAACTAAAATCACGCTTAACCCCACAACTCATCAAACAAGAACTGTCATGAGGTTGTGTAGTCGTTGATTGAGTGACAAATTTTATGCATAATCCAAGTATAAACAAATTTCATACAACACATATTCACCAAGTGTCT
Source organism: Artemisia tridentata subsp. tridentata (assembly GCA_021014915.2). Taxonomy (NCBI): domain Eukaryota; kingdom Viridiplantae; phylum Streptophyta; class Magnoliopsida; order Asterales; family Asteraceae; genus Artemisia; species Artemisia tridentata. The sequence goes on along the minus strand of CP139504.1, from coordinate 348,971,882 downwards.
CACAAATAATTTTCAGAAGAATCATAGAATGAAAACTATTTGTTATACTAAGAAGATTTCTCTTCTTTTACAAGAAATGATGCACTGAAACGTACATCAAATCAGGAAACATGGATATGAAGTAATCCATGCCCAGGTGAACATCACCCAGTTGGAGGAACAGCCGTCTTTTTGGCGACGTGCTTTCCCCAATATGAAGCGCGGGTTGCTATCTAAAGTAATAGCAAGCCATTTAGACATGTTTTAATAATCCATTTTAACTTCTGCTCGAGCTTCATTTAAAGACCCGTGCCATTATTGAATGACATTTCTAAGTCCGTAAATGTTATCGATAAACAGAAGACATGCCTAGGTGAAACTATTTTTGGTATTTTCTATTTTCTAAATTTTTATGGTTTTTCTGATTTTTCGTTTCTCTATTTACAATTAGCAAGATTTCTATATATCTATTTACAAAAATGTATAAGGTATGAAAAAGAATGTAAGAAGCAAAATATATACAAGGATACGAACCAGAAACCATTACTCCTCAGCATTCTGAATCTTCACCGCATTCATCACTTGACTTGCTGAAGAGCAATGTGAGCACTTTCAATCAGGGAATGATTCTGGCTTTTCACTCTCCCCTAATTAGTGCTCTCCCCCAATCTGACAACCTCTGACGATCACCCATAATAGGAAGAAGACTTTGGATGAACGCCCGAAATATGAAGAAGTCTTTTGATAACCAAATGCATGCCGTCTTTAATCTTCTAACACTCCCGTCCTAGAGTGACTCCGTCAAAAACCTTAGGCAACTTTTTGGTAGTTTAAGTTGAGCCTCAACTAAAATCTAGCTTAACCTCATAACTCATCAAACAAGAACTGTCATGAGATTAGGTAAACATCAAGTTGGACTTAACCTTAAACTACGGAACAACTTGAACCTAACTTAACTCCACAACTCATCAAACAAGAACTGTCATGGGATTAAGTTAAATATCAAGTTGTAAGAAAAGAGCTCAACATTCTTGAATGTAGAGAAGACTGAAGACTCGACCTTCTTCAAGATTGCCCAATGTGGAGGAACAGAATACCAATCATCTTTATCTCACCAAATGCCTTCCAGTAACCTTACATGTAACCCATCAGCCCGCAGCATACACATGAGAAGATAACTCCCAACAGAGAATGAAGAATAGACTGACGACTCGACCTTCTTCAGTCTTTAGTATAACACCAAAGTAACAAGTTGAACCACTGATCATCTATAGAATGTATCCATATTTGGATATTAAGCCCTGATCACGTGAACCTGTTGTGCGTCCTTGATGTACACATTCTCTCTCCCCTGATGGTTACGATTAATCAGCACATAACGTAGCAGTGAAACGATAATACCAAGGTAACAAGTTGAACCACTGATCATCTACAGTATTTATCCATCCTGGATATTAAGCCCTGATCACGTGAACCTGTTGTGCGTCCTTGGTGTACACATTTCTCTCCCCCATGATGGTTACGATTAATCGGAATCATCATCATGATGTGTACATGTAGCCTGATGACGTATGCATGAAGCATTGACTAGAAACCCTTTGCTGCTGATTGAACCAGCCCATGAGAATATGTAGATTAGCATTCCATGACCATGTTCTTCAACACCTTAATAGACGGAAGAAGTAGTGTTGGAGAAACATGGTTTGCACGACTCCTGAACTGACGTATTCAGGAGTCGTATGACCATTTCTCAATCATCAATCAACATGTAGAATCATATTCACCCTTTCCCCCCCCCCCTCAAAAATTGCATATGCCTGCCAACTGCAATTTTTGATGATTGAACTAGTGAATATGAATACCATCAACGGTAAGTAGCTCCACTTGACGGTTCTTGACGACTGACATGTTGTTTATTCACCCTTTCCCCCCCTCAAAAATTGCATATGCCTGTCAACTGCAATTTTTGGTTAAATACGTGAATAAAACTATACTCCAATAAGCGCCGATCCACTTGAAGACTGAATAAGCACGGAAAGAGCATGAATCTTGTTGATGAGAATGGCCATAAATAAGAAGATTCCTCTTCTTTTGAAGATAAAGTACACTCAAGCGTACACTTTTCTTTTCTTTAATGAACGAGGCCTGCACTGAAGTGTACAGACGTCATAATGTTGAAGAACGAGGCCTGCACTGACTTGTACAGACGTCATCTGATGAAGAACGAGGCCTGCACTGAAGTGTACAGACGTCATAATGATGAAGAACGAGGCCTGCACTGACTTGTACAGACGTCATCTGATGAAGAACGAGGCCTGCACTGATGTGTACAGACGTCATAACTCTCTCTTTACTTCTTCTCTCATCTAACTCGTTACCAACCCCATTATCATTCTGTCGGCTTGATGTAGTGACCACTGATGGAGAAAACCCAATATGATAAACTTGATACTGAAGTAATATAACCCGAACTTGTGACTTAAACTTGTACTAATGCGTGACAAAGAGCGGTGTAGAGACTTCGTGCAACATTGAATCCCTAAGTACTCTATACTCTTCAACCAACCAACCATCAAGTATAAGACGTACATCACCTCTTGGATATCCACAACTTCGTGTGACACTGAGCACTACAACGTAACTCCTTAAAGTGATAGTTATTTTGTAAAAGAGAGAAAGAAAAATAACTAGATATCCAAGTCCTCATCATTGTATTGAAAGCTCGAACAAGGATCTCGAAGAATCTTCATCCAACCTCCCCGATATCTTCAGATACTAAGTACACGCACCCATGAAATTTCACTTCAGCCTCAAATAAATAATAATGAATTCACGCCGTAGTCACCTTGTGGTCGTTTAAATGCCCCGATCAAGTCCTTCATGATGTGTTAACTGAACTTTGATAATGGTTTTAACCCGATCATGGTTAAGAGCGCATAGTCCATCATCACGGGATTTTACAAATCTATGATTTAAACCGAGAAATAAGTTCTTTCTCGGGATTTCACAAAATCAAGAAGAAACCGTGAGGCAGTAACAGATTGAATGTGGCATGACTGATTTTGATTTTTGGTGAACATCAGTTTGGGTAAAGAATATCTTGTGAAGATTATAGATCACATCACAACTTTTAAAACCTTTGGCCAACTAACCAACCTTGTACATAGATTAGTGACCACTCGATGAAGAAAACCCGATATACCAATACTGAAAACTGAAGTAGAAGTCCCCAAATTTGTTACTTAAGCTTGCACTAATGTTGGAAGAACGGTGTAAAGAATTAATGCTCCAAGCAAATCTCTAAGTGCTCAATACCCAACCAAAGTATGAGACATTAACACCTCTTGCGATTATCGACATCGTCATTGACGTGTGACACTGAGTACTCCAATAACTCTTAAGTGATAGTTACCCCGACTACTGGTAACTAGATAACCCAAGTCTTCAACTTAAATTTTACGCACGAGCAAGTTATCATTGAAGGTCATGCATCCAACCAACCCCGACTTCAAGATAAAATAAGTAGACGCCTTCGTGAAATTCAACTTCAATCACAAATAAAGAATACCAGATTAACTTCGTGATCATCTTGTGCTGTTGACTAGCCAAAAAGAGAAGAAACATGCGCTAATTCTTAGAAGTGCTCATGACTCATAGTCAGTCCTATCAAACAAAGTTGTTTGACCCAGCTACTTGGATGTGGAATAGTTGTCGTACTGTGTACAGGATTTTACAGTTCTTGAGATTTATCTGAGAAATAAATTCAAGAACTAACTGCACAACAGTAAGTATCAAACTGCTGTAGACTGAACCACTGAATCCTGAACTGCTGTAGACTGAACCACTGAATCCTGAATCGCTACGATCTGACCCGCTGTAACCAACACTGCTAAGATTCAAACCGCTGGAGACTGAACCGATACGATCTGACCCGCTGTAACCGGAACCGCTAAAATTCACATCGCTGGGGACGGAACTTCTAGGAAACTTGCGATAATTCTCCCCCTCAAAAAGGACATGAAATGACCTTTTTGCCAAAGCTGAGAGTCCGTGATGTTTGTGAATTTGACAGGCACAAAACATGGAAAGAGACAAATGAAACTACTGCAACGAAGATGGTGATTAAGACTCTCTTGTATTAACCCCTTGCTTTCCTCATCATCAATGGTTTAGTAGATTAACAATTCATTGAAGCTCGTAATATGCCAAAACCGCTTGATGAAATGCATATGACTTTAAAGTGAGTAAAAGGTTAAAACATGTCTTCAAACAGATCACCTATTGTCTTTAAGCCTAACTACCTCTTGAGAAGATCTCGAGCAACAATCCCATTAGAAGCTTGAGAAACAACAATCACTTGATGAAGCTTGATAAAGAACAAGTCCGCGACTTAAACTTGCACTAAATTATGATTTAGAACCTATATTGAGCACAACAACGTAACTCCTTTAAATATAGGTAGTGATATATACCCAACCTTCCATCCTTAATTGTATATATCCACTTCGTGAACATCCAAGTCTAATCACCTTAAATTGCAAATTGTGATTTAGAACCTATATTGAGCACAACAACGTAACTCCTTTAAATATAGGTAGTGATATATACCCAACCTTCCATCCTTTATTGTATATATCCACTTCTTGAACATCCAGGTCTAATCACCTTAAATACGCTTGAGCAAGGGTCATCAAACATCGTGCATCCATCCACCCCGAGATGTTTGTGACACTAAGTACACCAACCCGTGAATTAACAAACCAACCAAGTCACCATAATTTCGCAGTTCCTGCCGGTCTCGTAGCACAAACTTGTCCCCAAAAAAATAGCCAAACCCCGTAAGTTATATTATGTCAAAATCCAAGTCCAGCCTACTTGTCCAATATTGGTTTCACGGGATTTTACAGCTCTTGAGATTTAAACCGAGAAATAGAATCTTTCGCGGGATTTTCTAAAATCTACAAGAGAAACCGTGAACTCAACAGGAATAGCCGAGAGTGAAGTGCAATATTAATCTTCGAAATTCAAGTCACAGGAGTCAAATCACTACTTGATCAAATCGCAACAAGTCGAGTCACAGATTGTCAAATTGCAACAAGTCAGATTGCAATCAACCAAGTCACAATTAGTCAAATCGCAAGTGTCAACTCGCAACGTCATATCGTAACTGGTCAAATCGCAATCCGTCAAGTCGCAATAAGTCAAACACGCAACTTGACAAATCACAATTAATCAAATTGCAATTTGTCAACTGTAACTCAAATCGTAAACATCAAATTGCAGACTCACTTAAATCGCGGGCACCAATAGGACAATGCTGCCAAATCCACAACTCTGAAATCACGAAGACATTCATAAATCCAAATGCGAGCCGTATGAAGGTTTAAATAACCACTGTAGTTTAATCCAATACACTTGACACCATCTAATAACTAGCACGGTAGTTATATTCAATGAACCCGAAAAATTTCACCAAAAATTAATTCACATCTCGGGTTAACAAAGCATGATCAAAAATATCGTCCAAAATTATATCACAAATGTTTATTACCAACAACAAATTCGTCCTTGCGAAGAATAACCCAACAACATTCAACAACAAAAACCAACTACAATCAAGCTCCCTGATAACAATAAAACCACTTGCACAGCCCAAGTCAGCCCAATGACAATTAAACTTACTTCGGCCCAAGGTGAACCTAGTGCAAGCCCACTCCAATAAATAACCAACCCTAATTAACCGGTATTTAACTCACACTCCTTAAACATCTCATAACCCTAATCCCATTCTAATGATCCGCCCCCCTCCTCCATACTTCACACAGTCACACCACACAACCCTAAATATATGCATATATAAACATCCATTAACATAACACAATCCCTAATTTCCCGTAACCCTAATCCTTATCTCATCCGCCTACCACACCATTTCTTCTCTAACCCAAAAACACGCAGCCACCCAAAAGATTCGACCTTGTTATTGATAAAGTCCGATTCTAATAGAATCCTTTCTTTCTTTCGTTGATCTCAATAATGACCGGTAAGTTTTGTTTGCACTTGTGTTTCTTTGTTTTATCGAACGAAAGAAAGTGATATTGAAACACTTTTGTTTTGATATCTATTTTATGTTTCGAATATTAATAAGGACTTCTCAAGGCCTTTCTTTTATAGAACCGAATGAAAAAGAATGAATCAAACCCTTATTGTTTTTGGTTCGTTCTTTATAACATTCGAAAAATTAAATATGAAGCTTTGTTCTTCTATAGATCGATGATGGTTAAGGTCACAAAAAAACCGTTATCGATTTGAATTAAAGGTGCACCCAACTGAGATCGAAATGTTGTGACTTTATTTTGCTTTGAGTTTTTGAAGATCTATGATGTATTCGTTTTTTTGTGTTTAGATCTATTAAGATCTTTGAGTTAGAAGAACCACACAAAATAAATAAGCGAAAAACTGAGATCGGTTTAATTTTTTATTGGCCGAATGTGGGTCGAATGTGGGCCGAATGTGAGTTTTTGAAGATCTATGTTGTTGTTGTTGACTGGGTTTAGGACTATTATTGTTTGTTGTTGTTGACTGGGTTTAGGATTGTTGGAGTTGAGATTGTTTGTTGTTGACTGGGTTTAGGATTGTGAATACCCTACAATACACTTGGAACAAACTGAATTGATTGTTGTTTGTTGTTGTTGTCGTTTGACCATTTGACCGAGTGACAAACCGCATCGATGAAATGGTAGACAAACCGAGTTCGTGATTATGCAGACAAACCGAGTACACTTTATATACACAAACCGAGTTCGTGATTATGCAGACAAACCGAGTACATGTGTGTACAGACAAACCGAGTCCGTGGTTAAACAGACAAACCGAGTCCATGACTAAGTAGACAAACCGCGTCCAGGACAAACCGCATGTTTGACCAGTCAAAGCTGTCACTTTCGTACTTTCCTTAAAAACCGGATCTGTGTTTTTCTCTTTCATAACAAACCGCATTCAAGAACCAACAATTAGATATACCCAGACTTGACCACATACATAAACCAAACTGCCAAGATCTATCATTTGACCACACATAAGCCAAAAATAACAATTTGATATACACAGTTCTATCAGTTGGACGCTTATGAAAAATTATTGTTGGACCAATGCAATTAAACCAAGCTGCCAAGATGATACTGTTACAGCCCAAAGACACAAATCAACCAATGAACTCAAGTGATATACGAACCACACAAATATACATCACTAGACAAAGATATTCTAACAAATAGAATAAAGAAAATTGATATTCTAACAAATAGAATAAAGAAAATTGACAGCTAGTGAAGCTTTTGAAACTATGTTCGAACCACAGAAATAATATAGAGACCAAAAATCAAGGCACACACAATCAATCGGACCTAACCATGGCTCTTGATACCAATTGTAGGAAATAACCATCTTGATTGTGTGGATGATTCGGGTGGTCTTGGTTCATGGAAGATTAGATCCATGGTTTGAGTTAGATGCAAGAACTAGAGAGATGAAGTTTTAGAGAGGGGTGGGAGACTCTTGAAAGAAAAATCTGGAAATATTAGATTCAATGTGTGAAGAGTTCCAACCCTTCCTAAGTGTGGGAAGGGGTATTTATACTTCCTAATAATAGTGCCCTAGTGGGCTGTGAAGTGAGCTGACAGAGGGGAAAGCCCCGACCCACTCCACAAATATAGATACGACTAATCTAATAAAACTAATAATACTAATAATACTATGCTTATATAAATAAGCCTACGAGCTATATAAATGCTAATTAGATGCTCGGGGTGACCGAGCCTTCATCTGAATATTTATATTCCTAACCGGTTCAATGGTTAATGTTAACGGGCCAGGAAAACCACACTTTAAAATCGCTACCGCAACTTCAAGTTGACTGATTTTTTATGTTAGTATTTTTGTTAGATCTGGGTAAGTGATAATCACCTCCTTTTAGAGATCTTGACTGGGAAGTACAAAAGGGGTGGGGGTAGGTAGGAATGTGTGGTGAAAAATTAAGGGTATATTTGTCATTTCAAAATAAATGAATAAAGTATTCTACCTAACCTTGTACTTGCATTGGACACGTGTCGTTAAAGTGATGGAGTCGAGCAGTTGATCAGTTGAGCATGACCAAAATGAGAAAAGGGTGTGAAAATTGATTATTAAATGGATCAACCTTTTTTTTAGTACTAAAATGGTAATTTTCTCTTAACAATTTTATATTCGACTTTTATTTTTTAGTTTTTAAAATAAGTTATAATATCTCAATTTACATATAAACAGTCATATAATTTAAATAATCTTTAATTTCTCTCATCTTATTTTCTTTCAAACCTATACCAAATTCAAATTCAATTTTAACCTCACCCACAAACCAAACAAACTTTTAGTAGATTAAATTGTAATTAAGTATACTTTACAAAGAGCTTAAGATTATTTAGGATTGTTTAATTGATATTTGCACATGATCTTTTAATGAATGTTCATATACTTTGATGATCATACCACTCAAATTAAAACATAAGTAATACTATTAGGAGTTTTCAAATACTCCCTTAAATAATTAAGGTACCAGATCTTTTGAACAGGAGGACAAAATTAAAAAGTCTAAAAAGTGTTGTGGTGATGCCACGTGTCCCCCCTCTTTTTTCCCCAAGGACATATATGTAATTTCATTCATCCACCCTCTGCTCTCTCTTTCCCTCTTTCTCTTTCTCATATTCGTTCTTCTTTCTATTTCCGTTCAGTAATCCTTTTTTCCGTCCATATATAATCGAAATTTACACAATGATCTCCATTCAATTAATTCATTCATTCAATTTCACATTTTTTTTCATTCTTTCATTTGTTCATATTTTGCAAATTTAGGGTTTTTTTGCTCTCAATTCATATTCTTTTATTTGAATCGTTAATTGCTCTTCAAATCGTTTTAATTGTTCATATCGGAAGAGAATTAGGGTTTTTAACCGTACGATCGTTTAATCGGAAAAAATTTAGGGTTTTTAACCGTTGAATCGGTTAATTGGAAGAGAATTAGGGTTTATAATCATTCAATCGGTCAATTGGAAGAGAATTAGGGTTTTAACCGTTCAATCGGTTATTTGAAAAAGAATTAGGGTTTCTAAGCATTCAGTCGGTCAATTGGAAGAGAATTAGGGTTTTAACCGTTCAATCGGTTATTTGGAATAGAATTAGGGTTTTTAACCGTTCAAATTTGGGGATTTCCAACATCAAATCGATTTCTAATGGCTCAAACTGATACTCATGTGTTTAATCAAGGTAATTTCATTTTTTGTTATACATTCATCAGTCAGTTAGTGCATTTTTTTGTTATCTGCTTATTATTATCATATGTTCATCAATTTATGCTCTTTTTTGTTTTAGTTGATGAACATATTATATATCTGTTATGCTTATCTTAGCTGTTATGTTATGTCAGGTTCATCACTTAGTGCTTATCTTAGCTATGATTTCAATTTATGTTGTTTTTGTTTTAGTTGATGAACATATTAACTATCTGTTGTTTTTATGAATTTTATTTGTGTTTTATTTTTGCTATTATGGTTTTTGGTTCATCAGTCATTGTGTTGTGTTATGTGTTTTTGGTTCATCAGTTATTGTGTTGTGTTATGTGTTTTTTGTTCATCAATTATTGTCCTGGTGTTATGTGTTATTGGTTCATCAGTTATTGTCCTGTGTTATGTGTTTTAAGTTTATCAATTATTGTCCTGGTGTTATGTTTTTTTGGTTCATCAATTATTGTCCTGTGTTATGTGTTTTAATTTCATCAACTATTGTCATGTGTTATGTGTTTTTGGTTCATCAATTATTGTCCTGTGTTATGTGTTTTAGGTTCATCAATAAATTTAATGTTGCTATATTAGTGCTGCAAGCATTTGGTTCATCAATTATTGTCATGTGTTAGTAGTATAAGTTTCAACTGCTACTTGTATGTCCTGTGTCATGTGTTTTGGTTCATCAATTATTGTTCATCAATAAATTTTATATATATATATATATATATATATATATATATATATATATATATATATATATATATATATATATATATATATATATATATATATATATATATATACAGACAATGATTATGAACCTGTTCCATATTCTGTTGGTATTGTTTCTGAGGAGACGGGTGAGAAGTTATGGATTCCTGATATTCCTGTTGGTGAGAAGCCGGCTTATGGTATGATGTATCATTCTTTGGAGCAGGCTTATGAGTATTACAAAGCTTATGCAAAAAAAAGCTGGTTTTGAGGTTCGTTTAGGTCAACAGTATATATCTAAGAAGAATAAGGACAAAAATCTGGATTTGAAGTATTTTGTTTGTAGTAAAGAAGGTACAAATCCTGCCCCAAGAGTTGGAGCAAAGCCTAATAATAGGAAACATCCGTCTAAGCGTACTGATTGTAAGGTTGTTTTACGCGTGAAGTATATTGAAGGAAAAGGATATTGGTGTTACGAATTTGTTGAGGCTCATAATCATAGCCTAGTTAGTCAGGAAGATAGCGTTTTTCTGGTTTCTTCTCGTGATGTTTCTTATACTCAGCAAGTTTTTCTATATCAAGCATTGCAAGTGAATCTTGGTCCAGTGAAGGGTTTCAATTTACTTAGGCAGATTTATGGGGACTATGATTTTATTGGGGCAAGTTCGGTTGATTGTAAAAATTATAGGAGAGATGTGCTTGATTTCATTGGTAAGAATGATGCTCAGATGTTAGTTGAGATGTTGATGAACAAGAAGGATTATCTTTCTAATTTTTCATTTGAATAACAAACTGGTGAGAATAACGCGTTGACGAACCTTTTTTGGGCTGATGAATATGCGAAAAGGAACTACTATGCGTTTGGCGATGTTATGTCATTTGATGCGACATTCAGAACGAATAAGTAAGTTCATTTTTTATAAGTTCATCAGTAATAAGTTCATTTTTTATAAGTTCATCAGTTAATTTAAATGGTTCATCAGTTAATATAAATGGTTCATCAACTGTATGTGACTGACAGGTTATGTTACTGTATGTGACTGTGACAGGTCACTGTATCTTATCTCTTTATCTTATCTGAAAATCCACCTTTCTTATCTCTACACCACCTATCTTATCTTTTTCCTCTACCCCACCTATCTTATCTCTTTATCTCTTTTCTTATCTTTAAATACTGATAAAATGAATGTAAATAGGTCATGTTTCTAGCTTGAATTGTTTCCCCGGAATGGTCGTTGGGTGACTGTGAGTAGCTTTTGAAACTCATCGATCAGCTCAAACACATAAACTTCGCCGCAACAAGATGATGTTCATCGGTATAAAAGTTAATTCACGTTGCCCATCATCTTGTTCTGGCAGTTTGTGTGTTTGAGCTGGTCAATGAGAATCAAAACCTACGCAAATAGTAACCAACGGCCATTTCTGGGGAACATCTGAAGTTAGAAACATTTAAACAAAAAATTTAAACCTTCTGTATTTGATTGTTATAAGCCGATGTGATTGAAATGATGTACTTAATGTAAATGGTTCATCGGTTATATAATAATGTAAATGGTTCATCGGTTATATAATAATGTAAATGGTTCATCAGTTATATTATAATGGTTCATCGGTTATATAATAATGTTTTATCATTTATTTTTGATAGGTACAAAATGGTTTTTGTACCATTCACTGGGATTGACAATCATAATCATTGTGTTACATTTGGAAATAACTGACACTAACTGATGAACCAAAACACTTTGAAAGACAACCGACGCTAACTGATGAAATTACTTTCAATTCAAAATAACTGATGAACTAAAATAACTATAAACACTTTTTTCATCTAAAAACTTAAAACAGCTTATATAAGGTGGGGTTTGTTTCATCTTACATAGTCGACTTGTGACTTATAAACCGAAGATTTTCAAAATAAGCCACAATGCCAGCTATATAAGCTGAAACAAACACCAACGCACTAAGTCGCCTATAACTGATGAACATACTTTCAATGCGAAATAACGGATGAACCTAAAAGCTTTGAAACACAACCGACGCTTACTGATGAACCAAAACAGTTTGAAAACCAACCGACGTTAACTAACACTAACTGATGAACTGATTGCGTGGTTTTGTAACCTTACAACAGGTTTTACCTCTCGAGGGATCTCAAGAGGCTTACAACCCCACCAGGCAGTGTACCTGACCGATGTAGTATAGTGTAGTGGTAAGTACGGGGGATTGATCGTTCTCCACAGGGAATAGTGTTCGTTAGGTATGAAAGGCTACTCTAATTAGGTCTAAGGGTTGAGGAAGATTCTTTTTATGTTTTTATAATTTTATGAAAGCAAGTAAAATCTCGGGTTTTGAAGGAGTGGGCGGAATTAGTTGCTAGTCAACTAACCCAATTTACTACGAATGCAAATAAAATAAAATAACAAAAATGAAATGTGGTGAGAAACTTATGTGTAGAGAAATGTGTTTACTTAGATTTCCTTACTCCCTAACTATCTTTTACCGGTTAATTAGTGTGTATTAGTCGCATGGATGACGGGTGTATTCCTTAATACCATTCGTGGGGTGGCGTACTTACTTCCCCAAACTCTACAAGCTCCTACTTCACTCCTATGTCGAGCCGGCTAGGAAGCTCCTAACATGGGATCACTAGAATTCGCTTGTGCATTAAATACAACCATAAAAACCTTTAGTACGCGTTTGGTTCATGTTTCTTAAGACGTTCAAGCAAGTTACCGAATAGGAAGTTAGCCAGTTTTCTTAAGCCTAACATAGATAAACAATCATCCAATACAACTAATAACACACTAACAACCAATAATCAATAGCTAGGTTTCATTAGATCTAAGCAAACACAAGATAAATTTAGCCTAACATGTTAAACAAAAGACAAGCATAAGATAGAATCAAACAACACATAGACATATTGAATGATTAATTGATAACTTATCTTTCAATGAAACATGGAAGATCTCAAGGCAAAAAGCCCTGAAAAAGTAGCTAAAATCGTCTTAGGGTTTTATCCCAAAATTCCACACACTAAGCTCTCCTTAATGACAAAAAATTAGAAAACTATATATAGACTTTTACATCTGACGGCGTCACCTTATGGATTGTGACGCCGTCACCTCGCCGCTTCTAGGGTTCCCGGATGACCTTCTTGACGCCGTCCCTCTTTAGCTCTTCAAAAATCCATTCTGGCTTATCAAGGCTTGACGCCGTCTAACAATGAACGTGACGCCGTCCCCTTATGATTTAAGCCGTGACGCCCTCGATCAAGTTAAAGCGTGACGCCGTCAGAATTCACATGCTATTTTCACTGGCTTATCATGAGTAAATTTCACGTCCAACTTTTCTTGCCAAAGCATGACGCCGTCCAGAGTAAATTGTGACGCCGTCAAGAGTAACTTTCAGCCGATTTTTGAGACTTTGTCGTTTTCTTCACTTTAATGCTCCAAAAACGTCCAAAATGCCTCCTTTTCCAGATTTCTCCTCAAAAGTACCTAAAATGACAAAAGGAACGATTTAGGGCAATATTTGATCAAATAAATACGATTTAAGGCTTAAATGACCCCTTAAAAGCGGTACACTTTTCGCCTCATCATGAACCAAAACACTTTGAAAGACAACCGACGCTAACTGATGAAATTACTTTCAACGCAAAACATGATTATCAACTTATTCTAATATAATCGCAACCTACTAATTCATTCTAATATAACAAGAAATAACTGATGAACCTACTTACAATTAAAAATAACAAGCAAAACAATAACTGATGAATCAAAAACTGAAGAACATACATTCAATGCCAAAAACTGAAACGTAACTGATAAACAAATCAAAATCACAGTTTTATACCTTTTAAAGCTGGTCGGTCTTGTAATCGTTTGGATCTCCTTTCTACTTCCACATTGCTTCCAGATTCTAAAAAAAATATAAAAAAAAAAAAAAAAAAAAAAAAAATTAAAATCAAATTATACAAAAATAAAGTAAAAAATAAACTAATAAAAAAATCACATAACACAGGACAATAATTGATGAACCAAAATTTTTTATCCAAAAACTTAAAACAGCTGATATAAGGTGGTGTTTGTTTCATCTTATATAGCCAACTTGTGACTTATAAACTGAAGATTTTCAAAATAAGCCACAATGCTAGCCATATAATCTGAAACAAACACCAATGCACTAAGTCGCCTATAACTGATGAACATACTTTTAATGCGAAATAACTGATGAACCTAAAGCATTGAAACACAACCGACGGTAACTGATGAACCAAAACAGTTTGAAAGACAACCGACGTTAACTGACACTAACTGATGAACCAAAACACTTTGAAAGACAACCGACGCTAACTGATGAAATTACTTTCAATTCAAAATAACTGATGAACCAAAATAACTATAAACACTTTTTTCATCTAAAAACTTAAAACAGCTGATATAAGGTGGTGTTTGTTTCATCTTATATAGCCGGTTTGTGACTTATAAACCGAAGATTTTCAAAATAAGCCACAATGCCAGCTATATAAGCTGAAACAAACACCAACGCACTAAGTCACCTATAACTGATGAACATACTTTCAATGCGAAATAACTGATGAACCTAAAAGCTTTGAAACACAACCAACGCTAACTGATGAACCAAAACAGTTTGAAAATCAACCTACGTTAACTGACACTAACTGATGAACCAAAACACTTTGAAAGACAACCGACGCTAACTGATGGAATTACTTTCAACGCAAAACATGATTATCAACTTATTCTAATATATACGCAACCTACTAATTTATTCTAATATAACAAGCAATAACTGATGAACCTAGTTACAATTAAAAATAACAAGCAAAACAATAACTGATGAATCAAAAACTGAAGAACATAACTGATAAACAAATCAAAATCACGGTTTTATACCTTTTAAAGCTGGTCGGTCTTGTAATCATTTCGATCTCCTTTCTACTTCCACATTGCTTCCAGATTCTAAAAAAAATATAAAAAAAATTAAAATCATATTATACAATTATAAAGTAAAAAATAAACTGATAAAAAAATCCTAATTCTTCATCTAGGTTTTAAAAAATACGCATGCACAAAGTAAAATTAAAACAAAATTAAAACATAAATGATAAACTTACCAGCTTGATTCATCTTTTCGAGTATAAATTTTTGTGTTTTAATCGATGATCGGAAATAGAAACCCTAAAATTTTCCCCAAACTTTGATCGGAAATAGAGAGAGAAATTTTGATCGGAAATAAAGAGTGAAATGAATGTAAGTGAGAGATGGAGGGAAGTGGTATACGAGGGTTTTTGTTGTTGTAAAATTACGGTTGTATCCTTTTAATAGAAGGAAGCGTGTTTTTTTTTGCATTTAAATACAAACCGTTAGATCTACATATGTTGACTATTTGACTGATCGGATGGTTGAAAACACTTTTTAGACTTTTTAATTTGCATCCCCTTTCTAAGGGATCGCACCTCAATTAATTAAAACTAAACTTTGATTTTAGACGTCACCGTATTCTTCTAAAAGTTGAATGCCCAACATAGAATCTAATTGGGATCATTATAGTCATACTTTAAAACTCTCTTTTAGGATAGAAAATGTCTCAGCAACGGCAAAAGTTCCGTAAAGAACCAAATTTTACTACAGATGAAACCTGATGCGTGGTTTTGCGACCTTACAACAGGTTTTACCTCTCGAGGGATCTCAAGAGGCTTGCAATCCCCACCAGGCAGTGTACCTGACCGATGTAGTATAGTGTAGTGGCAAGTACCGGGGGATTGATCGTTCTCTAGGGGAATAGTGTCGTTAGGATTGAAAAACTACTCTAATAGGTCTAAGGGTGAGGGAAGATTCTTTTTTGTATTTTTATATTTTTATGAAAGCAAGTAAAATCTCGGGTTTGAAGGAGTGGGCGGAATTAGTTGCTAGTCAACTAACCCAAATAACTACAAATGCAAATAAAATAAAATAACTGAAAATGAAAAGGTCGTGGAACTTATGTGGAGAGAAATGTGTTTACTTAGATTTCCTTACTCCCTAACTATCTTTTACCGGTTGATTAGTGTGTATTAATCGCGTGGGGTGGCGTACGTACTTCCCCAACTCTACAAGCTCCTACTTCACTCCTATGTCGAGCCGGCTAGGAAGCTTGATGAAGCGAAAAGTGTACCGCTTTTAAGGGGTCATTTAAGCCCTAAATCGTATTTATTTGATCAAATATTGCCCTAAATCGTTCCTTTTGTCATTTTAGGTACTTTTGAGGAGAAATCTGGAAAAGGAGGCATTTTGGACGTTTTTGGAGCATAAAAGTGAAGAAAACGACAAAGTCTCAAAATTGTGCTGGAAATTACCTTTGACGGCGTCAGGATTTGTTCTGGACGGCGTCATGGCTTCGCAAAAGTGGTGGATGTGAAAATTACTCATGATAAGCCAGAGAAATTTGCATGGAATTCTGACGGCGTCACGCTTTAATGGGATCAAGGTCGTCACGGCTTAATTTAAAGAGGGACGGCGTCACCCCTAATTCTGACGGCGTCAAGCCTTGATAAGCCAGAACGGATTTTAGGAAGCTAAAGAGGGACGGCGTCAAGAAGGCCATCCGGGAACCCAAAAAGCGGCGAGGTGACGGCGTCACACTCCATAACGTGACGCCATCAGATCTGAAAGTCTATATATAGTTTTGCAATTTTTTGTCATTGGTGTGGAACTTATTGGGGAACTTTGTGTGTGAAAACCCTAAGACGATTTTAGCAGCTTTCTCAAGGCTTTTTGCCTTGAGATCTTCCATGTTACATTGAAGATAAGTTATCAATTAATCATTCAATATGTCTATGTGTTGTTTGATTCTATCTTGTTCTTGTCTTTTGTTTAACATGCTAGGCTAGATTTATCTTGTGTTTGCTTAGATCTAATGAAACCTAGCTATTGATTATTGGTTATTAGTGTGTTATTAGTTGTATTGGATGATTGTTCATCTATGTTAGGCTTAAGAAAACTGGCTAACTTCCTATTCGGTAAACTGCTTGAACGTCTTAAGAAACATGAACCAATGCGTACTAAGGTTTTTATGGTTGTATTTAATGCACAAGCGAATTCTAGTGATCCCATGTTAGGAGCTTCCTAGCCGGCTCGACATAGGAGTGAAGTAGGAGCTTGTAGAGTTGGGGAAGTACGTACGCCACCCCACGATTGGTATTAAGGAATACACCCGTCATCCACGCAATTAATACACACTAATCAACCGGTAAAAGATAGTTAGGGAGTAAGGAAATCTAAGTAAACACATTTCTCTCCACATAAGTTTTACCACGTTTTCATTTTCTGTTATTTTATTTTATTTGCATTCGTAGTAACTTGGGTTAGTTGACTAGCAACTAATTCCGCCCACTCTTTCAAACCCGAGATTTTACTTGCTTTCATAAAATTATAAAAAAAACATAAAAAGAATCTTCTCTCACCCTTAGACCTATTAGAGTAGTTTTTCATACCTAACGAACACTATTCCCTGTGGAGAACGATCAATCCCCCGTACTTACCACTACACTATACTACATCGGTCAGGTACACTGCCTGGTGGGGTTGTAAGCCTCTTGAGATCCCTCGAGAGGTAAAACCTGTTGTAAGGTTGCAAAACCACGCATCAAGTTTTTGGCGCCGTTGCCGGGGAATAGTTATTGTTTAGGTTGAATTTTTATTTTATAGGTCTACTCACTAGATTCCTTTCTAGTGAGATTTTTATTTTCTTTTTCTAGGTTTTCTTTAGTCTATCTATTTTCTTCGTTTCTTTGTTCGTAACCATTACCATTCGACATCATGGAAGATGGTAATATCCTTAATCCCAACAACCCACCACCACAACAACCACCACCACCTCCTAGAGCCCGTACTTTAGGAGAGTACTCCCGTCCTAGCCACCATGGCTATCGAAACACCATTGAGCTCACTCAAGGAGCCAATGTCACTCCCTTGCGATCCGACACCATCCGGTTGGTGCAAAGCGGATGCGCATTCCATGGACTTCGTTCTGAAGATCCTAATCAACATCTCAAGGACTTTCTCAAAATCGTTGATTCTATAGACCTTGATGTTGCCACTCGAGAGACGACCTGATTGCGTCTCTTCCAATTCTCTTTGCGGGACCAAGCTAGTCAATGGCTAGAGCGTCAACCCGCAGGATCCATCACCTCTTGGGATGATCTCACCACTCGTTTCCTTGCTCAGTTTTTCCCACCGGGAAGAACTACCAAGCTAAGGAATGATATCTTGATGTTCCAACAACGTCAAGGCGAAACCCTCTACGAGGCATGGACTCGATTCAAGGACTTACTCCAAAAAGTCCCTCACCATGGCTTAGAACTTTGGCTCCAAGTCCAAATCTTCTATGACCATATCAATCCCTCCACAAGGCAAATCATTGACCAATCGGCCGGTGGTAAGCTACGTGATCTAAGTGCGGAACAATCATGGGCTCTCCTAGAGGATCTTGCTCTTTATGACAAGGAAAGTTGGAGTGATCCCCGTGATTTGAATAAAACGGTCAAGGCAATATCTTTGCCTTCGAACAATTCAAGCACTTCCGACCGTAGGATCATAGAACTTGAAGACCAAGTCAAGTTTCTCATGAAATCCTACGAGGCTCCTAAACCTTCAAGCCAAGTGAACAAAATCACTTCTTCATGTGAATTATGTAGTGGTCCCCACGACACTCATGATTGCATGGAACTTCCCGAACAAGCTTTTGCGGACTACGCATCCTCGCGTACCGACGGAGCGGGAGACAAGTGGTACACTTTCAAACCCGAGCCAAACCCCTACGGTGATACATACAACCCCTCATGGAAAAATCACCCGAACCTTAGGTGGAAACAAAACCAAAACACACAACAAACCAATTCTTCCAACCCACCTAATCGTTTCCAATCAAGCGGTTCCAACTCGAACCGTACTTTCAACAACAATCCTTCCGGCAATGGTAGTACCGATAACTTTGAAGGATTGATGTCTCAATTTATGGCATCTCAAGAAGCTCGTTTAGCCAAGTTTGAAGCCGATTTCAAACAAAAACAAAGCGAGATGACCGATAAGATTGACACCTTGTTGAAAGCCCTCAATGACCGAGAAATGGGAGCACTCCCTAGCAACACGGTCAAGAACCCGAAACTGAACGTCAACCCGCTATTTCATCGGTTTCGTCCCCTAGTTCTTGTCCACAATATTATTCGGTCAATTCCATGAGCACGTGTTTCAAACAAACCCAAGTTGTAGTTGAAACACCTCTCACTCAAAACCTTGACGAAAGAATTCAAGGAGCTCCACCTTGAAAGTCCGGTTATTGAAGTGTTGGATGAGAAGAAGCTCAAGTTAGGCGAAAAAGGGACCGCCTTCGTTCAAAACAAACTACCTAAGAAGTTAGATGATCCGGGCTTATTTGTTCTACCTTGCAAGATCGGTAATTCGGAGGCTTATGACACATTAGCCGATCTTGGATCAAGCCTTAACCTACTTCCGTTACCTCTCTACACCTCTCTAAAACTAGGAAAACTTGAAGAAACCGAGGTGATAATAGGCTTAGCGGATGGAAGTGTTGCTTACCCGATTGGAGTAGTTAAGGACATGTTAGTGCACATTGGAAAACTAACCATTTTAGCCGATTTCCACGTCCTTGATATGGTTAGCGACCCTACATGCCCCTTGTTGATAGGTAGAGGATTTTTGGCGACCGCTAGTGATATGATTGATTGTAAGGAATCTAAGATAGCGGTAGGAGAAGGTGATACTTGGTCAGTCTATGATGTTAAGAGACATGCCTATGATACTAGTGAGGAACCAACACCACATTGGTTAGAATCAAATAGGAGACCATCTAAATATGGACCTTGGATTGATAGAGACTTCATAGGACCCCAACGCCCATTTTACCTAGAAGAGGACTTTGTGAACCGAACACATACGGTAGAGCAACTCTTGGCTAGGGACACCGAATTGGATCCATTTGAAGACCCTCTAGTTTTTAGGAAGATGATTGATTTCCTAGGAGTTTTGCCAATTAACCTAGGAATGAATAAGTGGACTTGTGAGGAAGATGATCATAAGTGGGATTGGGACAAACCACCCAAAGATGGAGATGGGTCATGGCATATTAAGATGACATTGTATGACCCGGATGGAGAGAAGTTTGAAAAGATATATTGTACTAAGCGGACCAATAGGAAACTTCAATCCAAGCTTAACCCTAAAGACGTCCTCGATG
The DNA here is from genome assembly GCA_021014915.2 of Artemisia tridentata subsp. tridentata. Classification (NCBI taxonomy): domain Eukaryota; kingdom Viridiplantae; phylum Streptophyta; class Magnoliopsida; order Asterales; family Asteraceae; genus Artemisia; species Artemisia tridentata. The sequence continues at coordinate 348,951,609 of CP139504.1, read as the reverse complement.
ACGAACTCACTTACATAGGGTAGAAGGACTTTGAGTCTAGCTACAAGACTCGTTAATAAAGAAAAGCGCTTCTTGGGAGGCAACCCAAGTTTTATTTGCTTTGTGTGTTTATTTATTTGTTTGTTTGATTTTATTTGTTTCCGTATGTGTGTTTAAGTTTTATTATTATTGATTCATGTTAAAAACTAATTTGTGAAAATGCTTTATCTTGTTTTTAACTTCGTCTTAACTACATATAAAGGTATTTTGCAAAAGTTAAGTGTAAGGGAAATCTAAATCGGTTTATTAGAACACAAATGAACATGAATCGTAATAGTAATAAATGAACATACATATTAGTGTTTGTTTGAGTCAATTGCTTGTATCGAGTCATAATGATGTTTTGCAGGATTTCCAGGAAGTAAGGTATAGGTTTTTCCAAAAATTTTCCGGAAACGTAACATGAGAATTCTGCCAGATCATTTCTGACGGCGTCAGGCTTTACAACCTGACGGCGTCAGGTTTAATTTTCTGAAAATTTTTGAAAGTTTTGTTTTCATAAAAAGTTTTTATTAAATCTCTAACTTATAATCTCCAGGAATCTGCAAAATTATCATTCCACAAGCATTATATCCTTATATATAGATTTATCCCGCCGATGTTATGCAGGTTTTCGTGTTTGTTTTCTCAGGTTTAACAGGTTATTTTGGACAAGGAAATGTTTGTTGGATCAAGCTTTTGGCGATGCTTTAGTCTTGGAGCTTCTACATTCTCTTTGGAAGAAGATCTAACCGTGTTACGTCGTTATCCACCGAGCGAATCAGGGGAGTATTTGATTTCATTCTTTTACTTTTTTCTTTTACATCTTGTTATTTGAACATTGGGGACAATGTTCATCTTAAGTGTAAGGGGGGGGGGGTAAAAGTACGATTAGAGAATGCTATTACGCTTGATTTTTGTTTGTTTAATGGTAGATGTGTAATAAAACTGAGATAAACACCTGTTAGGGTAATTTTATTGCCAAATTTAAAATTTTTTACAACATATAGGAGTGAAACTTTGATCTTAATGAGCGTCTCATGGATAGGAATTATATGACTAGCACAAAAACCGTACCACTAAAAAATTTTCCACACCCAAATATGTGAGGTTCGCCCTTAGAATTGGTAGGAAAAGCATTTATGCTATGATGTGTGTACCGGTAGCACTTAGATTCTAGAACTTGCGTTAGGACCATTCCGAGGCCACAAGTGAGACTACATTCGTGTAGTTAGATTTACTACATGATAAGAGGCATTAGGATTAACCCATTGTTTTACACCTGTGTTTTTGTTATAATTACATTGGCTACATTGGTCAAGTAATTCTCCCACACCCTTTGCGTTGTACTCATTTTTAGTGCACGATACCCCTAGTACACCCCTCAGAGCCTATCTTTTCGTTTCGACCTTTAAGCATTTTACTTAAAGAAAGAATTTGTTTACACCCCACTAAAATGTACACCCAAATCGCCTTAGCCTACCTTGTATGCACTCATTTTTAGTGCATTATTGTTACAACATTTGTTTAAACCCAAGTTAATTATCTAGTTGATTACATGGTTGCTAAGTCGAGTCATATCCTTGTACATATTGTTTTGGGACGATTGGGACTCATGGGTAAAGTACTAGTGTAATAGAGTAACGGGGAAAAACATCATTTATTACCCCCATATGTGCTAAATAATTTAAAAGTACTCCAAGTTTTTTCGATTATCTTAATTCGAGTCATTAGAATAGTAATTTGTAAAGTTATGTAAATGTTCAAGTGTAAGGGGAATGCAACGCCCCTATGATGTATTATTTTGGATGGTAGGGCAAAAGTGTATGAAAAAAAAAAAAAAAAAAAAAAAAAAAAAAAATCGAAAAAATCGAGAAAAATACAAAAAAATGAGAAAAAGAAAAGTAGAAAAAACATACGGACTACCATCCCGTTTCATTTTATGTTTTTGTTTTGTTATTTTGTTTTTAGCTTAAGATTGAGTCGAGTCTTGGCTTAGCAACATTGTATAGTACATGTAATTGATCAAGATCTTTAACTCGCCACCAGTAAAATATCCTTTATCCAACAAAACCGTGTTTTCCTTTTCCCTGCACCTAACGTTATAACCCATTTAAAAGCCCTCTTTGATAGTTTATCTTAGGTGCTTACGCCTAGTGGAGGAGGTTTTCGATCCTTTCCCAAGCCTATGGTAATCTATTTGCTATGACAGGTAGTGAGAGATATTATCCGTTTTCATTTATGAGATTTATTTTGATGACACTTGAGAGATGTGAGTATCTAAACACTACTTGTGAGGTGCTAGTATGTAATCTCCGTGCTTATTATGATTAAAGTGGAACGACTATTTGTTGTAATTACTTTTATGTTAGCATTAAATGACCCCTAACTTGTATTTTGATTAGAATAAAAGCGCATTTGCTTGAGGACAAGCAAATCTCAAGTGTAAGGGTATTTGATGAAGCGAAAAGTGTACCGCTTTTAAGGGGTCATTTAAGCCCTAAATCGTATTTATTTGATCAAATATTGCCCTAAATCGTTCCTTTTGTCATTTTAGGTACTTTTGAGGAGAAATCTGGAAAAGGAGGCATTTTGGACGTTTTTGGAGCATAAAAGTGAAGAAAACGACAAAGTCTCAAAATTGTGCTGGAAATTACCTTTGACGGCGTCAGGATTTGTTCTGGACGGCGTCATGGCTTCGCAAAAGTGGTGGATGTGAAAATTACTCATGATAAGCCAGAGAAATTTGCATGGAATTCTGACGGCGTCACGCTTTAATGGGATCAAGGTCGTCACGGCTTAATTTAAAGAGGGACGGCGTCACCCCTAATTCTGACGGTGTCAAGCCTTGATAAGCCAGAACGGATTTTGGAGAGCTAAAGAGGGACGGCGTCAAGAAGGTCATCCGGGAACCCTAAAAGCGGCGAGGTGACGGCGTCACACTCCATAACGTGACGCCGTCAGATCTGAAAGTCTATATATAGTTTTGCAATTTTTTGTCATTGGTGTGGAACTTATTGGGGAACTTTGTGTGTGAAAACCCTAAGACGATTTTAGCAGCTTTCTCAAGGCTTTTTGCCTTGAGATCTTCCATGTTACATTGAAGATAAGTTATCAATTAATCATTCAATATGTCTATGTGTTGTTTGATTCTATCTTGTTCTTGTCTTTTGTTTAACATGCTAGGCTAGATTTATCTTGTGTTTGCTTAGATCTAATGAAACCTAGCTATTGATTATTGGTTATTAGTGTGTTATTAGTTGTATTGGATAATTGTTCATCTATGTTAGGCTTAAGAAAACTGGCTAACTTCCTATTCGGTAACTTGCTTGAACGTCTTAAGAAACATGAACCAATGCGTACTAAGGTTTTTATGGTTGTATTTAATGCACAAGCGAATTCTAGTGATCCCATGTTAGGAGCTTCCTAGCCGGCTCGACATAGGAGTGAAGTAGGAGCTTGTAGAGTTGGGGAAGTACGTACGCCACCCCACGATTGGTATTAAGGAATACACCCGTCATCCACGCAATTAATACACACTAATCAACCGGTAAAAGATAGTTAGGGAGTAAGGAAATCTAAGTAAACACATTTCTCTCCACATAAGTTTTACCACCTTTTCATTTTCTGTTATTTTATTTTATTTGCATTCGTAGTAACTTGGGTTAGTTGACTAGCAACTAATTCCGCCCACTCTTTCAAACCCGAGATTTTACTTGCTTTCATAAAATTATAAAAAAACATAAAAAGAATCTTCTCTCACCCTTAGACCTATTAGAGTAGTTTTTCATACCTAACGAACACTATTCCCTGTGGAGAACGATCAATCCCCCGTACTTACCACTACACTATACTACATCGGTCAGGTACACTGCCTGGTGGGGTTGTAAGCCTCTTGAGATCCCTCGAGAGGTAAAACCTGTTGTAAGGTTGCAAAACCACGCATCAAAGCTCCTAACATGGGATCACTAGAATTCGCTCATGCATTAAATACAACCATAAAAACCTTAGTACGCATTGGTTCATGTTTCTTAAGACGTTCAAGCAAGTTACCGTATAGGAAGTTAGCCAGTTTTCTTAAGCCTAACATCGATAAACAATCATCCAATACAATTAATAACACACTAATAACCAATAATCAATAGTTAGGTTTCATTAGATCTAAGCAAACACAAGATAAATCTAGCCTAGCATGTTAATTAAAAGACAAGAACAAGATATAATCAAACAACACATAGACATATTGAATGATTAAATGATTACTTATCTTCAGTTAAACATGGGAGATCCAAGGGTATAAAACCCTTAAAAATGGCAGAAAATTCGTCTTAGGGTTTCTCCTCACAAAGTTGCACACTATGAATAAAAATTGCAAAACTATATATAGAGTTTAGTGCCTGACGGCGTCACGTTGTAGGAGGTGACGCCGTCACCTCGCCGTGGCTAGGGTTCCGGATGGTCTTCCTGACGCCGTCCCTCTTTAATCCTCCAAAATCCGTTCTGGCCTATCAAGGGTTGACGCCGTCAGAAATGTGCTTGACGCCGTCTCTCTTTAACTTAAACCGTGATGGCCTTGATCACCTTAAAGGGTGACGCCGTCAGATTTCCATTGCAAAACTCTCTGGCGCGTCACGTGTATTTTTCATATCCACCTCTTTTGCCAAGCCATGACGCCGTCTGAACAATTCTTGACGCCGTCAAGTGTACTTTTCCAGCAACTTTGAAGACTTTGTCGTTTTCTTCACTTTTATGCTCCAAAAACGTCCAAAATGCTTCCTTTTCCAAATTTCTTCTCCAAAGTACTAAAATGACAAAAGGAACGATTTAGGGCAATATTTGATCAAATAAATACGATTTAGGGCTTAAATGACCCCCTAAAAGCGGTACACTTTTTGCTTCATCAAATACCCTTACACTTGAGATTTGCTTGTCCTCAAGCAAATGCGCTTTTATTCTAATCAAAATACAAGTTAGGGGTCATTTAACGCTAATATAAAAGTAATTACAACAAATAGTCGTTCCACTTTAATCATAATAAGCACGGAGATTACACACTAGCACCTCACAAGTAGTGTTTAGATACTCACATCTCTCAGGTGTCATAAAAGTATATCTCACAAATGAAAATGGGTAATATCTCTCACTACCTGTCATAGCAAATAGATTACCATAGGCTTGGGAAAGGATCGAAAACCTTCTCCACTAGGCGTAAGCACCTAAGATAAACTATCAAAGAGGGCTTTTACATGGGTTATAACGTGAGGTGTAGGGATATGATAAACACGGATTTGTTGGATAAAGGATATTTTACTGGTGGCGAGTTAAAGATCTTGATTAATTACATGTACAATATGGCGTTGCTAAGCCAAGACTAGACTCGACTTAAGCTAAAAACAAAATAACAAAAACATAAAATAAACATAAAATGAAACGGGATGGTAGTCCGTATGTTTTTTCTACTTTTCTTTTTCTCATTTTTTTTTTTCATACACTCTTGCCCTACCATCCAAAATAATACATCATAGGGGCGTTGCATTCCCCTTACACTTGAACTTTTACATAACTTTACAAATAACTATTCTAATGACTCGAATTAAGATAATCGAAACACTTGGAGTACTTTTTAAAATATTTAGCACATATGGGGGTAATAATGTTGTTCTTCCCCATTACTCCATTACACTAGTACTTTACCCATGAGTCCCAATCGTCCCAAAACAATATGTACAAGGATATGACTCGACTTAGCAACCATGTAATCAATTAGATAATTAACTTGGGGTTTAAACAAATGTTGTCACAATAATGCACTAAAGATGAGTGCACACAAGGTAGGCTAAGGCGATTTGGGTGTACATTTAAGTGGGGTGTAACAAATTCTTCCTTTAAGTAAAAATGCTTAAAGGTCGAAACGAAAAGATAGGCTCTGAGGGGTGTACTAGGGGTATCGTGTACTAAAAATGAGTACAACGCAAAGGGTGTGGGAGAATTACTTGACCAATGTAGCCAACGTAATTATAACAAAAACACAGGTGTAAAACAATGGGTTAATCCTAATGCCTCTTATCATGTAGTAAATCTATCTACACGAATGTAGTCTCACTTGTGGCCTCGGAATGGTCCTAACGCAAGTTCTAGAATCTAAGTGCTACCGGTACACACATCATAGCATAAATGCTTTTCCTACCAATTCTAGGGGCGAACCTCACATATTTGGGGGTGGAAAATTTTTTAGTGGTACGGTTTTTGTGCTAGTCATATAAATCCTATCCGTGAGACGCTCATTAAGATCAAAGTTTCACTCCTATATGTTGTAAAAAAATTTAAATTTGGCACTAAAATTGCCCTAACAGGTATTTCTCTCAGTTTTATTACACATCTACCATTAAACAAACAAAAATCAAGCGTAATAGCATTCTCTAAAGTATCGTACTTTACCCCCCCCCCCCCCTTACACTTAAGATGAACATTGTCCCCAATGTTCAAATAACAAGATGTAAAAGTAAATAAGGTAAACGAATGAAATCAAATACTCCCCTGATTCGTTTGGTGGATAAAGAGGTAACATGGTTAGATCTTCTTCCAAGAGAATGTAGAAGCTCCAAGACTAAAGCATCGCCAAAAGCTTGATTCCACATACATCTTCTTGTCCAAAATAACCTGTTAAACCTGAGAAAACAAACACGAAAACCTGCATAACAACGGCGGGATAAATCTATATAAGGATATAATGCTTGTGGAATGATAATTTTGCAGATTCCTGGAGTTTATAAGTTAGAGATTTAATAAGAACTTTTTATGAAAACAAAACTTTCAAAAAATTTCAGAAAATTAAAACCTGACGCCGTCAGGTTGTAATGCCTGACGCCGTCAGATTTGATCTGACAGAATTCTCATGTTAAGTTTTCGGAAAATTTCTGGAAAAAAACTATACCTTACTTCCTGGAATTCCTGCAAAATATCATTATGACTCGATACAAGCATTTGACTCAAACAAATACTAATATGTATGTTAATTTATTATTGTTATGATTCATGTTCATTTGTTCTAATAAACCGATTTGGATTTCCCTTACACTTATCTTTTGCAAAATACCTTTATATGTAGTTAAGACGAAGTTAAAAACAAAATAAAGCATTTTCATAATTTACTTTTGAACATGAATCAATAATAATAAAAATTAAACATACATACGGAAACAAATAAAATCAAACAAACAAATAAATAAACACACAAAGCAAATAAAGCTTGGGTTGCCTCCCAAGAAGCGCTTTTCTTTATTAACGAGTCTTGTAGCTAGACTCAAAGTCACGTACATTACGTGACTCCATCATTGGTCACGGTTTCGAGGTTCCCCTTTGATTCTCTATCAGAATCACTTTCATAGTAAAGGTATTTCGGGTCCTCGAGATCAAACGGATTGTTTTGGTATTTAGAACTAAGCTCCTTAACATGCTTAAAGAATCCACTCGACAGGTCAAAAGTGTCCTTACATCCTCTTCTCACATCATCATCACATAACACGAGTTGGGAACTTAACCCATCGAGCCCTCCATAATCAATCTCCTTGAATTCTCTCATCTTGTAAGGCGTTTGGTATGAGATTTCCCTAATCCCATCGGTGAAAGTCATGATCCCATTGAGCTCGTCCACAACCAAGCTTGTGGCCTTGCAAAAAGGTGCCCCAAAAACAACTTGTGATAACCTGGGATCGATGTACTTATCGATATTATCGACGATTGCGAAGCTCATAGTGAATGTCATATTTCCTACAAACACCTGTACATCATCATCTATGCCAATGTCATCCTTCCCTTTATGAATCATCCCCCATCTACAAATGTTGTTATAATGAAACAAGGACATCACATTTTTGGGTAAACATGTGTCAATGTAAACATTATAAAAATGCTTGTGACCAATCATGCAAGGTATTTTGAGATTATTCGGATCACGTCGCTTAATTCGGCCAGGCCTTCTACCGTGTAGCCCCCATGTGTTGCAAATTGCTGATGGTTGATACTCATACACTTCTTCACTGCCATCCCGAAAAATCACTTTCCTGACACCATCGGTAAATAATGCACTACTATTATCCTCATCGAGTATCACTCCCGTTGCTTTTATGAATGGTTTGCCTAGAACAAGGCTAGTTAAGGATGGGCTGATGATCGAGTTCATGTTATTAAATACAGTTAGCTCGATATGAAAGAGGAACTTTTCTATCACAATTGGTACCCTCCTTATTACCCCAATGATATTAAACCCTTCATATTTGACCTGTTTGGTGAAGGCTTCGTTATATAGAGAAAGGGATATTGCATTCATAGAAGAGTTGGGGTTTATGTAGGCATCTTTTATAAACTTTTTCCTAGTGGTGCAAGATATCTTAAAGACCCTGGGAGCGCCATCCTCTATTCTCTCTCCAAATCCCATAGGCAGCTTTGCTATGCCCCTCTCAAGTTCCTCCACCAGGGGGCGGTCTAGCAGTCCTGGGAGCCCATGAGGCATTTCGGATTTCTCTTCCGAGCCCTCCTCATCATTCAACTCTCTTGTACTAGAGTTCTTTGGTGAGTCTAGATAGTCGTCGGGCGCCTCGGTGTTCTTTTCGGGAACTTCACCCTCCATTTCATTCTTCACATTCTCGGTTGATTGTTGGTCTAGGTGGGGTTTAGGAATAGGCATTGTTGTAATGGTGTTCACGAAGTGGAGTGGTTTTGAAGGGGTATGAGTATCTCTAGTTTCTTTTCCGTTTTGTGATATGTGTTTGAAGAGTTTACTAGGGTGCTTGATTTTTACAGGAGGGGGTGTTTGGTGAGTCACCGTGACAGATTTGATCTCATTGACTCGTGCCAACTCACAAGTTGACCTGCCAGCAATGCGATCATTGATAACCTTTAACAGGTTATCAACCTTGTTGTTTATATCAACCTGCTATTGTCTGAATTGATTCTCAAGTTTAGAGAGCTGTGTTTCTTGAGAGAGAATGAATTTTTGCAGTGATTCCTCGCGATTTTGTTGTTTATGCGTATGCTGATGAGGATAATGTTCAGACCAGGTGAGTGGGGGAGAGTCATTGAATGATACGCTTCAGTTTGGTTCCAACTAAAATTTGGCTTACACTTCCATGCCTCATACCTATCTTCGGAATTCTTGGGTCCATAATTAGTGGTGAGCCACTTATCTCCCGCCTTATCGATTCGCGAGGATGCGAATTCTTTGAAAGCCTGTTTGGGGAGTTCCATGCAATCATGAGTGTCGTGGGGACCACTACATAATTTACACGAAGAAGTGATTTTGTTTACTTGGCCTGAAGGTTTAGGAGCCTCGTAGGATTTCATAAGAAACTTGACTTGGTCTTCAAGTTCTATGATCCTACGGTCGGAAGTGCTTGAATTGTTCGAAGGCAAAGATATTGCCTTGACCGTTTTATTCAAATCACGGGGATCACTCCAACTTTCGTTGTCATAAAGAGCAAGATCTTCCAGGAGAGCCCATGATTGTTCCGCACTTAGATCACGTAGCTTACCACCAGCCGTTTGGTCAATGGTTTGCCTCGTGGAGAGATTGATATGGTCATAGAAGATTTGGACTTGGAGCCAAAGTTCTATGCCATGGTAAGGGACTTTTTGGAGTAAGTCCTTGAATCGAGTCCATGCCTCGTAGAGGGTTTCGCCTTGACGTTGTTGGAACATCAAGATATCATTCCTTAGCTTGGTAGTTCTTCCTGGTGGGAAAAACTGAGCGAGGAAACGAGTGGTGAGATCATCCCAAGAGGTGATGGATCCTGCGGGTAGACGCTCTAGCCATTGACTAGCTTGGTCCCGCAGAGAGAATTGAAAGAGACGCAGTCGGGTCGTCTCTCGAGTGGCAACATCAAGGTCTATGGAATCAACATTTTGAGAAAGTCCTTGAGATGTTGATTAGGATCTTCGGTACGAAGTCCATGGAATGCGCATCCGCTTTGCACCAACCGGATGGTGTCGGATCGCAAGGGAGTGACATTGGCTCCTTGAGTGAGCTCAATGGTGTTTCGATAGCCATGGTGGCTAGGACGGGAGTAGTCTCCTAAGGTACGGGCTCTAGGAGGTGGGTGTTGTTGTGGTGGCGGGTTGTTGGGATCAAGGATATTACCACCTTCCATGATGTCGGATGGTAATGGTTACGAACAAAGAAACGAAGAAAAAAGATAGACTAAAGAAAAACCTAGAAAAATAAAATAAAAATCTCACTAGAAAGGAATCTAGTGAGTAGACCTAATAAAATAAAAATTCAACCAAAACAATAACTATTCCCCGGCAGCGCCGCCAAAAACTTGATGCGTGGTTTTGCGACCTTACAACAGGTTTTACCTCTCGAGGGATCTCAAGAGGCTTGCAATCCCCACCAGGCAGTGTACCTGACCGATGTAGTATAGTGTAGTGGCAAGTACCGGGGGATTGATCGTTCTCTAGGGGAATAGTGTCATTAGGATTGAAAAACTACTCTAATAGGTCTAAGGGTGAGGGAAGATTCTTTTTTGTATTTTTATAATTTTATGAAAGCAAGTAAAATCTCGGGTTTGAAGGAGTGGGCGGAATTAGTTGCTAGTCAACTAACCCAAATAACTACAAATGCAAATAAAATAAAATAACTGAAAATGAAAAGGTCATGGAACTTATATGGGGAGAAATGTGTTTACTTAGATTTCCTTACTCCCTAACTATCTTTTACCGGTTGATTAGTGTGTATTAATCGCGTGGATGACGGGTGTATTCCTTAATACCAATCGTGGGGTGGCGTACGTACTTCCCCAACTCTACAAGCTCCTACTTCACTCCTATGTCGAGCCGGCTAAGAAGCTCCTAACATGGGATCACTAGAATTCGCTCATGCATTAAATACAACCATAAAAACCTTAGTACGCATTGGTTCATGTTTCTTAAGACGTTCAAGCAAGTTACCGTATAGGAAGTTAGCCAGTTTTCTTAAGCCTAACATCGATAAACAATCATCCAATACAATTAATAACACACTAATAACCAATAATCAATAGTTAGGTTTCATTAGATCTAAGCAAACACAAGATAAATCTAGCTTAGCATGTTAATTAAAAGACAAGAACAAGATATAATCAAACAACACATAGACATATTGAATGATTAAATGATTACTTATCTTCAATTAAACATGGGAGATCCAAGGGTATAAAACCCTTAAAAATGGCAGAAAATTCGTCTTAGGGTTTCTCCTCACAAAGTTGCACACTATGAATAAAAATTGCAAAACTATATATAGAGTTTAGTGCCTGACGGCGTCACGTTGTAGGAGGTGACGCCGTCACCTCGCCGTGGCTAGGGTTCCCGGATGATCTTCCTGACGCCGTCCCTCTTTAATCCTCCAAAATCCACTCTGGCCTATCAAGGGTTGACGCCGTCAGAAATGTGCTTGACGCCGTCTCTCTTTAACTTAAACCGTGATGGCCTTGATCACCTTAAAGGGTGACGCCGTCAGATTTCCATTGCAAAACTCTCTGGCGCGTCACGTGTATTTTTCATATCCACTTCTTTTGCCAAGCCATGACGCCGTCTGGAACAATTCTTGACGCCGTCAATTGTACTTTTCCAGCAACTTTGAAGACTTTGTCGTTTTCTTCACTTTTATGCTCCAAAAACGTCCAAAATGCTTCCTTTTCCAGATTTCTTCTCCAAAGTACCTAAAATGACAAAAGGAACGATTTAGGGCAATATTTGATCAAATAAATACGATTTAGGGCTTAAATGACCCCCTAAAAGCGGTACACTTTTCGCTTCATCAGATGAAACCCTTTGATCTCAACCACCCATCTAACTTAAATCTAATGGTTCAGATTAATTGACGTTTTAATTTAATTATTTATTAAGGGGCCTTTTGGTAATTATACTATATCACTAACTCAATTGATAGGGGTCAGTTGAGAAACTTGAGATACTAATAATTCATATTTTTCACCGGTTACACACACACTAATTTCACATCCAACAACCACCAACCCCGTCGGCAACTTTGACAGACTCATCGGAAAATGATAAAACCTTACTTCGAGATCACCGAATGCATGCCGTACTTAAACGATCCTGATTTGATCGCTTCCATGCGTGCTATTGTTGCTGACGTGTCACGTACTAGATCCGTTCTCAAAACCCTAGGTCAGTGAAGCTGGAGAAGCTGTATGACGCGGCGAAATTGCGAGTGGTGAAGGAGAGGAAGGAAGTTCGAGAGGTTTGGATGTGGATGGGTACGATGAAGGATTGAATGATGCGTTGGCGAATAATGCTGAGAGAGTTGATTTGAGTGAGAAGCGTTTTTGCCCGAGGCGTTTGGGAAGTTGAAGATGCTTGTTTTGTTGAAACTTTCGTCTAATGAGCTTGAGGTAGTATTTTGATTGTTTTATATATGTGATACTGAAATGTTGCGATGAGCTTGTTACTAGTTATATACCAGTCGTTAGAATAGATAATGCTATTTTTTGTGATACTAAAAGTTGTAGCCAAGTATAGATTTGAAAATATACTATTAAAAACAACACCTAAATCAAAATTTCTTACTGAAGCATGTAACTTGTTGATTGACCTTTTGGATACTTTATGTTAATGCATTAGATGTAAGATCCTTCTTTTCATTAAATCTCACTGACAAATTCTAAACCTATACCTTGTTTGTGAATCATTAAGCTAATAACATATTACTCTCCAAAAGTCAAAAAGGGAATGGGTCGAAAGTCGCCAAAAGTGGATGGATAAACCTCCTAAATCATTTGATTGAAAGGATCAGTTTATTTTTGTATAGGCCGCGTGTATTCCCTTTGGCCGTATATTCTGTGGTTTTTGGGATGTTAAAACCGGATTTCTTCCATAAATTTTCTAGTCTTTTGAAATTAATTAGTAAGAAAAAGATTTTTACAAGTATGGACATATACTGCATTGGGCCAACCAAACTCAACCTATGTCAAATTCTTTACCTTTCTTGTCCCAAACTCGTTTCGGATCATTGCCCAATCTGCTTGACTTGCTTTGCCATCTCTTTCACATATCCAAAATTGATGTCGATACCATCTTTTTTCAAGGTCCTTGAAGGCAGAGCTTATCGATTGCAACATCCGTGGGTGGGGGTTGTGAATAGATCCCAAGCTGATATTATGAAAAATACTGATATGATGTATGCAAGGCGGAGGGAGGAGCAGTACTTTTATACCAGTCCTGACTATGGAAACTTGGCTAGTATAATGGGTTCTATAATCTCGTAAAACTTCTCTCCCAGGTAATGATCGGTTTGTTGTTTGTGAACTTATCTTTTCCATGTCTGTTAACCTAAATTGTTCATTTGTAATGAATGCGGCTAGGAAGTGTGTCTACAAGTATTACAATGGTGCATTAACTTTTTCAATACCAAACATAGACAACAACTATGCTTATACCATCCCCAAAACTTGATTACATTCAGATGTTTTATTGTACAACATCTGGAATTTGTAATCAAAACCAAAATACCAGGTATCATTGCCTTAATATACAACGGTATTGATGAAATGGAAGCAGAGTTGGGTCGTCTTGGGAGGCCAATTGTAGTTTATGAAGGGGTGAGAAGCTTCTATCTTTATACGTTATTTATTGCAGTTTTGACCCACTTTACATTTGTAAATGGGTCAAATTAGGTTTTGCTATGTCATCTCTTTCGGGTTAGGTTAATAAGTTTAGCTCAAATGGGAACAGGATGAGTCAAATGGGTGATAATTTCCTAATGTCGATTTTTAATGCACATAAGTCACTTGAGTGTTTTTTTTAGCTATTTAGGTACGTCTTGAGAGTAGTGGAAAGTTGTTTAGGTTTTCCAATAGGCATGAGACTATGAGACAACAACTTTTTTTAGTTACTGATAGGTGTTAATGCAGTTTTAATTTAACGCTTAATCAATGGATTTACTGGTTCGGTTTATGCACTAGTCTGGTTCAGTTGGTACCTTGTAGAAGTTCGCATGAGGTTTTTGACAAATCACATGTGATTTGTTCTGAACCACATGTGATTTGTTCTGAATCACATGTGATTTTGTAATATAACTCTGAGTAATCACTTACAATTTCATGTTACTACATTTTTGTATGTGACTAACTACAGGTCTTGCTTAAAAAAGTTGAAGAAAAGCCTAATCCGAAGGCTGAGTCTAATCCTATTCAGAGAAAAAGGATGTTATTAAATTCCAATGAAGATTTTGAAAGTGATGAGAGTAAGAAGGTGTCAAAGAAATTCAAGGGGAAGATGATTAGGTTTTAGGTACCTTATGTGTTAGGTTATTCAACTTGTGAAGTCGTTATCACCGAATGTAATTGTATGATTAGCTTTTTGGTACTTTATGTACATATGAGTGATGATTATTGATTGATATGAATGTTTTGATTTTAGGTGCTTTTGTTCAAAAGAAAATTATAAATGAAAAAAGACAGGTTCAAGTCATAATCCTTCTTAGTTGATGTGTTCGTTGTATTTTTATACAGGTTGATATGTAAATCACATTTGATTTATCTCGAATCACATGTGATTTTTCCTCACATTATTTTTTAAAGTGAATCATATGTGGTTTACTCACGAATCACATGTGATTTACAAACGAATCACATGTAATTTTCAAAGTTTAACTTTACAAATTGCATTTTTATTTAGTGTGATACCAAAGCTGCTAGAACATCAAACAAAAAGGAATTCGATTAAAAGTAGTTGAATTAAGATCATAACACTTTTCTAGGAGTTCAACAAAAATATGAAAAATCTAAATCTAACAAAAATATGAAAAATCCAAATCTAAAATAAGTATGATATTTAAGAAGTTTGTTTATGGTTTTTCCGGACAAGTTTAGATGTTCATGGTAGTCTTTTTGTTTATGAATCACATGTGATTTGTTTATGAATCACATGTGATTTTTCTGACTCACATATGATTTTGTAGAATCACATATGATTCACAGAATGTAACTTTACTACTTGCATTTTTATTCAGTGTAATACCAAATCTGCTAGAACATTAAATAATTATTCAGTGTAATACCAAATCTGCTAGAACATCAAACAAAAAGGTATTCAATTAAAAATAGTTGAATTAAGATCCGCATGACACTTTTCCAAAAGTACAACAGAAATATGAAAAATCCAAATCCAAACAAAGTATTTTGGATTTGATGGACATGTTGTCTTTGTGTTCTTGCTAGTCTTCTCCCCACTGTGTCTACATTTCTTACTCGGCATAGCTCTAGCTTGAAGTTCTATTTCTCTTCCAATTTTTCTACATGCTCCTTTCACGTCACCTTTGTTTCGAGCCCCTTGCGGATTGTTCACCTAATGTTCCTTAGGTTTCTCAAATCACATCTCCCGTTTTGCGTGAAGGAGGATTAGGCACTTGAACATGAACTTCTTTTTTGATTGCTTTCAACTGTTCCACAAACTTGGCCCCGGTGTGCACATAGAAACTGTTAGAGAATCACATGTGATTTTATGTTCATAATCATGTTTTATAACAAAACAGAACAAATGTCATTAAAATGAAGCTAATGATTGGTGTTTTTCTATTTTTACAAGCAAACATAACAAAGGAAGATCACATGAGATTCATATTATAAAATATAAAAAGATGAATCCCATGTCATTCATTTTACAGAATATTAAAAAAAACAAAAACAAAATCACACGTGATTTACCTGAAACAGTAACTAGATTATCTTCTTCATCTATGACAACATCAACTTCATCCATAATATAATCGGGATTTTAGAATCTACAATACTATTTTCAGAATCCAAAACTGGAACATTAATATGATAAAGCTACGGACTTTAAATGTAAAGTTATACATCTAGATCACATGTGGTTCATGAGAAAATCATATGTGATTTTTACATGAATCACATGTGATTTTGATATGAAAATCGTATTGACTTATCACATGTCAGTTCAAGATGAATCACATGTGATTTTGACATGAATCACATGTGATTTTGATAAAACTTTCCCCTCAAAAGGTAAATGAGTCATTTCAAGATTAGGTTCCCAATATACCGATCCTCCAAGTGCTTCACTATGTTCGTATAAAGTCGGTCTCGGTGCAGAACCTGTTATAGAATCACATGTGATTTTGCTTCAGAATCACATGTGATTATCACAGACGCATTTCATCAAACACATGGTGTGCATCTGGATCATCAACATGTGATTTACCTGAAACAACAACTAGATTACCTTCTTCATCTGTGACAACATCAGCTTCATCCATAACCGGAACAACAACTAAATTTTCTTCTACATCTGGATCAATCAAACGATTTTCAGAACCAGGTGTACGGCGGATAATGACGGTTATATGGAGGATTTGACGGTGTACGGCGGCGACGGATTTGACGGTGATGATGACGGTTGGATTTGACAAATCAACTGTTGGATTTGACGGTGATGATGATGACGGTTGGATTTGACGGTGATGAGAGTGTTTTTGTGTGTGTTTTTGCCCTAATTTTTTTGGGAGAAGAATGAAGTTTTTTTTTTTTTTTTTTTTAATATATATATATATATATATATATATATATATATATATATATATATATATATATATATATAGGGTAGGGATACAATGAGAAGGGGCTTAAAATGAGAAGGTAGGAAGGATTATGGGAGTGACATGTGTCATCCCCATGCCACATCATCATGCCACATCACGGTTACTGCATCGTGATGTAGTAAAAATTTTGGCGGGAAAAAAAAATTTTCCGCCAAAAAAAATTTTTTTTTTTTCCCGCCAAAATTTTTACTGCATCACGATGCAGTATAAATTTTTACT